>APFE030514091.1:207773-262106 GCA_000404065.3 Pinus taeda
TGGGGTCTGAAACAGGAATTTCCTTTACTTTGACAAGCCTTGCACTCTTCCAAATGAGATCTTAGAGGTATGTAATCTCTCCTCATAAAAACTCAACTAAAGAAGACTAAGTTCCAAAAACATTTTCCCTAAAAAATATTCAGCTTCTAACCTCCCCAGCAACCAGCCCAATGCTTCTTATTATAGTGCAGAGGAGGAGGTTACAGGTCCACCTATGAAGGGATAGAATCCTCCTTCAAAGGGATAAGCTCCTCACATCAAGGGGTTAGCTCCTTAAGAGAGCGAACTTGCCACCTCAAGATTCCTTCCAAAAGCTTCTAGAAATGACTAAAAGTGAGTTTTTTAGAATATATTTGTGCCTTTATAGGGGTCCATACCTTTAACACAGAGACAAAGCGGTCAGGTGCGCAGGAGACATGACCATTAGGTGCGGGACCGTAGGTAATACAAAGAGCAAGTGTGGAACCAGAGTTCTAAAGACTTTGAGGGCTTTTCTCTTACTTTCAAGGCTTGATATGAGGAACTGGTGCTTCATACTTGTAGAGAGGGAAAGTATGAGTGGTAATGAACTCACACAGATAGTAAAATGTCAAGGTGACAATTTTTAGTGCAACACGATGGTGCTAGTTGGCACACTCGGAATATTTCTTTTGTAGCTTGGGTGATTTATTATCCATCTGGTCAGTTGATGGTGTCAAGGGGAGTATGTATTGGTCCTGCTTCCAATAACATTGCCAAATATACTTCCATTATTAATTTACTATCTGAGGCTATTTCTTATGGAATTGATTCGTTGGTAGTGTATCTTGACTCACAGTTGGTAGTGTAACAATTGAATAACATTTATCGAGTTCAGGATCCTTATTTATATCACCAATTTTTAAGAGTGAGGGTGTTGCAATGATCATTTGTTTATATTACATATGTGCACATTCCACAATCTGAAAATTCATTAGCAGATTCTATTGCTAATCAAGCATTAGATTGGCAAATCAATCATTCATCAAATTAAACAAACATAAAAAATTTGGAACTGTATATATATATATAATATATATATAATATTATATATATTTTATATAATATATATATATATCTATCTTTATATATATATATATAATTTATATATATTATTATATATATATTATTATATATATATATATTATATATCATGAAATTGCCTGTGTATACATAAAGTGTTCAAAAAAATAATATACAAAATCGGGACTAAATGCCCATAATCATGTCTGGTCTGTTTATCAACCCGGCTCACAATGAGTGACTAAGAAGTTAACTACTGCATTGGCCACACGTCGAAGTATGCAGACCTAGTCCCGTGGTACTCCTACCACGCAGCGCTGCATGTGCTATAGTAGGTCCTCTATGGCTATCATCAATACCTAGTGAGTCAATCTCACCAAGTTTCTTTGGACTGCATATAGGACCCTCTCTGTCTCAGTTGATGCCTCTTCCGTGACACCTGTGCTGTGGGAATCCATCTGGTATCACTGGACCCACATCTAGAACATGATTATTTTATTAGTATTTTGTCCCATCAAAAATATTTCTAAGTTCATTTCACATTTAAAAAAGAAAAAAATTATTAAAAATTGACAAAAACTTTAAAAATTGTTATGTATGTCTCCCCATGCTGCATTTGGTGGCAACACCAAGTCTGGATCTCCTTGGAAATCCATTCCAGCATAAGGGTAGTCATTGACTGCAATGCTTTGTTGGTCCCAGCAGGCAAAGAAATCATCATCGAAAGTCATCCTTGGCACGTCCCCACCTCAAAGGCATTTCATCAAGTCAGCCCACCTACCCATCTGAGGATCTTGTGGGCTACTGATAAAGACAGATACCTTGGAACATAGCCCAGGTATCTTCTCGAAGAAGGAGCATAAAATGGTACCATATCCAAATTTTTTTTGTCTAACCCTTCTGAATGGAGGTCAGTCAGCTCTTCACGTTAGTTGGAAGAGGTGTGCATCAATCAAACACAATGGTTAGGCATTCCACTGCCAAGCTCATGGACACCCGTGAAGCCTGATGTGGTGAAGCTGATCCATTTACCCTAGCAATGGTAAACAATAGAATCCTCAGAGATAAACTATCCACGTGTTTGATTGGAATCTAACTTCCAATCTTTTCTAGATGCCCAGGACAGTATATGTGTACATAGTCTTCTACTGAAAGACTACTCGTATCTTGCCGATCGAATGCACAACCTCCCCTCTTTGGGAGAGGCCTGTGATAAAGTAAATGTCTTCCACCTCAATCCTGAGAGGCATCTAATCTATCATGAAGGCATCATCCTCCACACTCCAGTAGTGAATCAGTAATTCGAGCAGGCATGTGTTGTCCTTCATGTTTGGCATTTTGAAGAATTTCAACAAGCCGCACCCTCTCAATGCATCTAGTGCAGTTTGGTCGTTCATTATCTCATTGTCAATTGTGGTATGTTCTCTCTCTCTCCATGTGATGGTCATCCTGAAAAGAAATGAGTTTCAACCATTAGAATTTGTGTTTGAATTTCAACTCACGTACATGCGGGTTCCCTTTACACACAGTTACGTGTAGGGTCGTTGTATACGCGAGTTGGTCATGGCCAACCCACGTGTACGTAGAGTTGGATTTTTTGACATGAATCCCCACTATCAATTCTTAATTAAAAATTCTAAAAAGTATCACAAAACATTGCAAGTATGGTTTGATGGTTACCTGGTAACTTTGGCGCGATTTGAATGGTCGAATTCTTCAGAGGCAAGTTTGCACCTTTTTTCATCTACAACTTTTTTCCAAATGCAAATAAAAAATTTGTGAGTCTAAAAGTCAATATATAGCTTTAGAATTTCAAAAAAAATTCTCAACACTTGATTTTTCGTCTCATGAATTTTTTGATATGTGGGCTTGGATTGTCGAGAATGGGTTATTGTTTCAGGATATTTTGGACACTTCTTCAAGATCTTTTTTTGGTCCCATGACCATTGACCCGTCATGGCAAGTATCGTTCCCTTACTAGCATATAGGTTAGGGAAACCAATTTTTCCATTGCATCTTGCATACTAGCCTCCGTTCAGCGATACATTAGTTATAGGGTTGACTCCATCATGTCTTGGTTAGCAAACCATGTTAACTCACCGATTTTTTAAATCATGATGCTATGGAAGAGCCATCCTTTACATGGGCATCGTAGTTAGCATCTCACTGACATTGGATACCCATGCTATTATATTGAGTAGGCTCGGGAGTCTTCTTTAGTCCTACCATGACTTGTGCATTGAAGACACATTATCCTTGCTTCTACGCTTATTTCTGGCATCATACCCTAGAGGCACCTTTGTGTTGAGTTGTACTGCTGCATTGCATTTTGACTATTGCACCTTTTGGCCTTGATCTGACTTCACTTGGACTCGTGTTTAAGCCACTTATTTGACCATGTCTTCTGCAAAATCAACCATGCAATCACTTAGCTTCTGCAACTAGACACACCGTTTGACCCATGGAAGGAACATCCCTTTGAGCATCCTTGACTAGTTTCACCTCTTTGCATTGAGCATAGGATTGTTCCCATCCCAGGAACTAGATCATCTATTTCTTTGACACTCGTTCTTTCCACTATACTATAACATTCTTTCATTCTTTTTCCAGCTTAAAGAAAAAGACAAAAAAAATTATATTCCAAAAAGAGCGGGAACGGGACAACATTTCCATATATTGTTGGCAGCTAGAGTCAGTCATGTCCCCCTTGAACAAAGCACTCAAAAGAAAGCCTCTCCTCCATTTTGGGCGGGATTTAGTTTTGACTTAGGTGTGCCCTCACCTTGTTATTGAGTCATTTCTCCTCCCATTGGTTACCTCTTCCAATCATATGGAGAGTTCACTCGTGCCTCCTGCATGACAAACTTAAACAGAGTTATCATATGCTTCCATATAGTCATCATTGAGTCGTGCTTTTGTTCAAGGGAAGTAAGCCTGAGTCGGTCTCTCTGCGGTGTCCCTTGACGTATTTTTCAATCGGCCATCCCTAGTTGTTAGTGTCATGTTTCTCATCACATCAGTGATATTGGTCCCTTTCTCATGCCGGTTTGAGAAGGTCCCCATTGACTTCTTGCTAGAGGGTCTTGTCCTTATCGACGACAACATATTGCTCTGAGGGTAGGCCTAGAGCTGCACCTTAGCCCTATTTTAATTATTGATAGGTCATCTTGTGCTCAACATCGATCAGTATCATGGGTTTTTGACTGAGTGGTTTCCCTTGTGTTCAACCTCAGCTTTCATTATCACACATTGGAATTCATGTAGTGCCTTGGTTTCCATTTGACCCTATTGGTGGATTCCTCACCTCTGTGTCAGCATTCATTATTGGTTGGTTAAGAGGGTTTCTATCGTGTGCTAGATACATCTTGTGTATGCTGGAAACGTGCTTCGATCGAGTTACTACATATTTTTTGTTCGATTCCTTCCACATTATTGGCCTACGGGTTACACTCGCACTAGATTGATGAAGGATGCCTTAATGCCTTCCTTCTAGTGGATCTTTTCCTATTGACTACATCTCATTGCTCTGGGACAAAGATCTAGAGTCCATTTGGCAGTACCTTGGGGTTTGCAGTCATTAGTGGCAGATTACTTCGCTATCAACAGTGGGAAACCATCATTGTCCCCTGATTGATAAATTCTTCCAGGTGTTCGACTTCAGATCATTCATTTGCACTTGTTAGATTGTACTGGGTACCTTGACTCTCATTATCATTGTCGGTGAGTGGTCTCGTATTTGTTAACAGTATACATCAATGACCAGTAATCAAACGATTTCTCACGTGGGCGACCTTAGATCATTTATTCCCATTGTGTAGAAATGTACCACAGCGGTCAGTGAAGACCTCGAGTTGCATTAGCATTTTTTGGTTCACTTGTTAGTTTCTCCTGTTACTGCTAGTTGAGACCATCCACCTTATATGTTGCAATCCTTCACAGAGACATCTTATATGCTGGCATCCAAGTTGCAATGTAGTATCATCTTATTCTATCATGTTCATTTGGTACTATTTGTATCAGTTTTTGACATCAGTGATCAGCTTCATTGATCATCTTCTTATATGTGATGTATAGACATGTACTTTTTCAATCACGATCATATGATCCATTATGTACTTTCAGTCCTTTATACTTTTATACATAGAGGATCCACTTGTACCTGATATACAAACATGCTTTACTTTCTCTGAGCATGGGTATGCTCGCCTCAGACAGTAGTTTCTTTCTGGTCTCTTTTTGATGGCTTGGCAAGATGAATTCCGGTGAAGTCCTTCTCAGTCTTGGTATACTTAATACATTTTGGCCTTCATGTACCCCTTCTGACCTCATATATTGAGGGGCATCTGTTATAGCTCCAAATACCACCCTTGGTACTTGTGATGCTTGGTTTATGGCCTAGGGCAACCCCTCCTTCCAGACTTGGTCCAAATATTTTAAAAACAGTGTTTTATTCCCTGTACGCTAATGTACACGGGGGTTAGTCCATACCAAACCCACGTATATGTGTTAAAACACTTAAAAAAATTAAATTTCTTTAACTATGGGAAGAGTTCACGGGTTTTACTTGTTGTTTACCTCCTTGTGCCTCTGGCCCAACTGTTTCCCAACTAAAAAACTAATTGGGAGAAGTATAAATAGACTTCTATGGGAAGGCCTTAAGGAGGAGAAGAGATAGAATTACTATATTGAGATTATCTTTGACTGAGTCTAAAGTATCCCTATGCTTCAAGCACTTCCCCAAGTTTCAGGAAACCCTTGTTTCCTTGAGTGTTGATATTCTCCCACTTGCTTGAGATATCATGGTATTGGTTATGGAAGGAGGTTGTTGAAGACTGGGACTGGACGGATCTATAGGATGGTTCCGCTTGGAGCTGAAAGAAGAAGACTCAGGTGAATTCTCTCTATGTTGATTATAACTTTCTACAATAAAAAGAAATGTTGTCTCGTTCTTGAGATCAACTTTGTTCATGCATCTAATACTATTGTAATTCATGTATGAATGTTATTTTGATGTATAACTAATCATCTTGCTTATATGATATAAAGTTGATTTCTTTAAAATGCTTTATCTATATGTTGTTGTATATGTTGGTTTCTTTAAAGATGATACAAACTGATGCACTTATCTTCATCTAAAATTTTAATATCAACAGATAATAATTGGCTTACCACAGTATTAAATGCATTCAGATGCTCTGTCACCGAGTCTCCATCTTTCATCCTCAGGTTATACATCTTTTCCCACAGGAACAGTTTATTCACCAGAGACTTAGATTGGTACAAAGTCCCTAACTTGTCCCACAAATCCTTCACCGTAGCTTCCCCTGATACATTCAGCAATACTGAATTTGAGCCACACAATCGTATTGTTCTCTTTGCCTTCTAATCCAACTTCTTCCATTCTTCATCGGACACTCCTGTTGGTTTAGTACCTGGATCTACCACGATCAACTGATCTTTATCCACCAACAAATCCTCCATATTGAGTTTCCATAACTCAAAACTCTGACCATTAAATTTCTCGATCTCTATCTTTCCACTGCTTGCCATCTTCTTTCACCACCAAAATTGATCTCACAGATCTCCCACTGAATAGGTCTACCATAGGCCCGAGTGAAACCCCTCAGCGACCAAGGCGTCCCCTTGAAGCCAAAACAACTCTGATACCAAATGTAGGTTTTAACCCCATACAGAAATTACTTGCATACGAATTCTAAAACACAGAAAATAAACAATGTGAGAGCATAACACATAAAACAAATACACACCAAGATTTTCCCTTGGATCCCAAAACCGAGACTACTAGATTTATTTTTTCATTATATTCCTTTCAATGTTACAATACATATTTATACATGCCGAAGCATCCAATACCATGGACCGAAAACCATCGCATCCAAAACCATGGACAGAAAACCATCGTGTCCAAAACCATGTGCGAAAAACTTGTACAAAACCATAGGTAGGTCTGCCCAACATAATATAGGGTCCAAAAAACAAAATTTTCTGAGGCGTTGCCCTGAATCCCATAGAGGGGGGTTACCTGCACCTCTAAAACCCCCTATGATTCCCTCGCTATGCAATCACCACAACGAAGTGGGGGCTCCACCCCCCCTCTAACCTCCCAGTTAACTATGTGGGCTAGTTGTGAAAATAATGTAACACAACCCAAAAAACCCACATTGCAAACCACATAACCATATGTTTTATTTTCAATAGCATCCCATGTATACACTAAGGTAGCCCACGTGGAAAAGGGCATAACCATATGTTTTGTTTGTAGCGGTAGTCCATGTATACTCAAAAGTAGCCATGTGGATAGTGTCATGTCCATATGAGTCCTGTTCAAAGGTAAGCCATGGAGGATGGGCCAAGTTAACGGATAATGAGTTCATTCACTAATTTCATTAACAACCAGTCATGCACCACCCCCAAGCTTGAGCGTAACTATAATATAATCTAATATCATGGTCTAGTAAGGACAATCATGCAACTCAATTGGCATGGAGTTTATTTTTGACTACTGAGACCTAGGTTCGAGCCCTAGAGGTTTTCAAGTCAAAGTTTTTTCTTTAGAACTGTATTCTATAATTTGTCGAATGGTTAGTAGGTTGGATATGAACCTTTTGTCGCACCGATGTTAGATTCTAATAATTTTTTATAAGCATGCCTAGAAATAGCCTTTTTGTAGAAGCCTTAATTTAATATGTCATTTTATATGGTTTTCATGATTTCTAGGGTCAATATTGGCCGAAATTCGATTCCAAAAGAATTTGGGTGATAAGGAGTCAGAGTTGAATGCAACCACAGGTGTATGATTCTCTTTTGAGAATTGTTTGATGTCCATAATCTCTTATGTTTTTTTTAGATTCTATGAGGCTGTTGCATTTGTTTTGGATGCATGATGTAAATAGGTTCCAAGGAAGGGTTTGAATGACCTAATTGAACAACTGGTTGAAGCAAAGTATGGGAAGCAGTATGAAAACTTGTAATAGTGATTGTTATGATTATTTATTACAATGCCAGTGGTTGCAAGTTGTGATAGAGATTGTAGTGATTGTGGTTGCGGTTTGTGATATTTATTGCAGTGATAGTGGTTGCAACTTTTGATATTGATTGCAATGGCAGTGGTTGTAGATAGAATATTGTGATTTATGATTCAGTAATATATGTTGATGGTGCATCCAATTTGAAAATGATATGAAATAAAGGTCCAAAATGAAGTTGAAAAAGGAGGTGGGTTCCTCCACTAAGGTTGAAGTCTTAATGATGTTGGAGGTTAGAGCAAGTTGGAGCCCACTTATTATTGAGGTTGGTGCATCAATCAAGTGTAGCCTATAATGAGCAATTTCTTGCATTCTTTCAAGTTTGGTGCGTCAATTAGGTTCTATTCTACCCCAACTGGTAACTTGCATTTCTTAGGGGTAGTTTCCTGCAGTCGGTCATAGCCTACAAATTTATGTAAATAATTGAAGATAAACAAGAAGAATATTAATGGTTTTCTTATGC
The DNA here is from genome assembly GCA_000404065.3 of Pinus taeda. Classification (NCBI taxonomy): domain Eukaryota; kingdom Viridiplantae; phylum Streptophyta; class Pinopsida; order Pinales; family Pinaceae; genus Pinus; species Pinus taeda. Next base: position 216,324 of record APFE030514091.1, read on the forward strand.
ATGGGTTTCCACCTAAAAGGTTTGTGTCTCTTTTTGTTGTGATGGTTTCTTGATATGTTATTGATATGATGGTAGCTTGATGATGCATTGTTATAGTTGATTATATTATTTTATGATTCATTGTTATATGGTTGTTTGATTATGAAAAGTTGTACTGAGATAGTAAAATTGATCTCACACTAACTCACATTCTCCCCCTTCTAATTGTGACCTTCGGGCCAACAAACTACCCAAGCTTCTAACAGTTATGAGGGAATGAGAAAATGCTACAAAATTTCCTTGAGTTATGGGTTACATACTGTCTTTATTGGATATTTTTGGTTCCCACATAATCCCTTCAAGGGAGACACTGAAGAATAGAGGAAGGGGATAGTCACTCTCATACAAAAGACAAAGACAAAGTAGTGTGAAGAATAAATAATAGTGTGTGGGGACAAGAGGGGAACCAAAGATAATTTTTCCTAAAGAAACGCAACCAATGAAATATGTGAATAGATAGGGAATCAATAATGATCCTTAACCTAGGTTTGGGAGATTGAAAAGAATTCTGAATATTTTTTTGACTAAGGAACATAAGTCACTAGCGAGGGGAGGCATTGAGGGATTGTTAAATCAATGAAGGGCTCCATTTGGTAATGTGCAGGCCTTAGATGGGCATATTTGATGTGTCTAGATGGCCAAACTTAGCATCAAAGTGAAATTTCTAAGCCCTATAAGTGAATGGGTGTGGAATTCATGCTCTGTAATTAGTTTGTAACTTTAAGAAACCCTTGAGTGAAGTTTCCTCTGAGGCATTCAATCTAGTTTATTGGTGGCCAATTATAAGAAAATTTGTTATGTAATCAAGCCTAAGGGAGGGTAGAGAGTGGATGACTCCTCTTCAGTTACGAACACCTAAAGTATATTAGATGAATGTATTTACCTCTTATGACTAAAATTACACTATTGTTCAAGGATCATGAACCTTGTTATGATGGTAATTATGCTTAATAGTAAAAATGGGTTGATATATGTTGTGAATATATGAATAGTGTTTTATACTTCATGAGCATGGCTATGCTAGTTTCCTATGTATAATGTATTAATGCGATGAGAAAATATATAACATGCTAGGTCTCTAATTACCAGATCCTCTTGTATATAAATTATGTGCATGGGAATATACCTCGAGGGCACATTGTTGTAAATAATATAACAAATATCATGGGAAAAAATAATTTAAATTTAATTTGGGGCATAATCTATTCAAGTAATATATTCGATTGGTTGGGATTTCGTAAACCAACTATGTTATCGAACAATAAAGACTACATCTTCATTAAGCATGAGCAAACTAAGTCCTCCTATTTGAATGGATTTTTGTTTCTATAGGAGAAAGGCCACGTTAATGTGTAGGTTTCAACCCTATACAAAAATTACATGCAAACAAATTCTTCAAACAGAAAGATAAATAATGGCAAGAACAAATATACACATTGATTTTCCCCTAGATCCAAAGACTAGGACTACCATATTGACTTTTCATTATGTTCCTTTCAATGTTACAATACATATATATACATGTTGAAGCATTCATAAACCCCAATCCATTAACCCTGGATTAGACCATAAATATAGTTCCCTTTACCAGATCTACAAAATACCATGGGCAGAAAACCATCATGCCCAAAATCATATGGAAAACCCATGTCTAAACCATGGATAATTTTTTTCACTATCTTTGGGTCTTCCCCCATCCTTAGGTCCACCTAACACACATGGGGCTAGTCATGTAAAGAATATAAAACACATCCAAAATTCTCCCACTTGTTGTTTTCTTTCCACACAGGGGGTCACAAGAGAGCTTCATCATTGGTATAGACCTGCAATGCCCATTGTTTCTCTATACCAATAAAACTTCTCAATTCTCATAGACTTCATCAATGCATCTACAACATTCTTCAAAGTTTCCACCTTTACCTACAACATCTTTTTTTCCTCAATCATATCCCTCACAAAGTGATACTAAACATCAATGTGATTTGTCTTTTAATGATAAGTAGGGTTATTTACTAAGAAAATTGCACTTTTTTTGTCACATTCTATCCTTATATCCAGTTGTACCAACCCCATACTTGAACACAATCTCTGAAACGAAACTAATTCCTTGTTTGCATGAGTGGATGCCTTCTCTTCTACCTATGTAGTTGAAAGTTCCACTACAGACTTCCTCTTTCTCATCCAACTAATTTCTCCTCCAAATAGGTTAAACACATACCCACTTGTAGATCTTCTCCAATCTAGATCTTTAGCCCAATCTGCATCATCGAAACCATGAATGTCCAAAAAGCTATCCAATCCTAGTCTTCCTTGGTAGCATAATCCATAATCACTAGTGCCATGAAAATACCTGAAAACCCACTTCACTATTGTCCATTTCTCTTTCCCTAATTTTGACATAAACCTGCTCAATACTCCCACTGCATGTGTAATGTCTAGACTAGTATTGACCATTGCATACATCAAGCTACCAACTGCACTCACATATGGAACACGAGACATGTTTTCTTCGTCTTCTTGTGTCTTGGGACACCTTTTAGTAGATAAATTTACATCTATAGGAATAAGAACCTCCATTTGTTTACTATCATGCATATTAAACCTATGTAATATTGTCTCAACGTACTTCCTTTGGTTTAAAAAGAGCTTCCTCTTTGCCCGATCTTATTTAATTTCCATGCCCAAAATATAGTTTGTAGCACCAAGATCCTTCATATCAAATTTGGATGACAATTGGGTCTTCAAATCCTAGATAATTTATTTGTCATTTCCAATCAACAACATATCATCCACATACAAGAACAAATAAATAACATGGTCACCAATTAATTTAAAATACACACATTGATCTACTTTATTCCTTGTGAATCCAAGTCCCCATATATAGGTATCGAATTTATGATACCACATCCTTGGTGATTCTTCTAACCCATACATAGACTTTTTTAAACTGCATACAAGTTATTTCTTACTCTTCACCACAAAGCCTTTAGGTTGCTTCATATATATCTCTTCTTCCAGATCCATGTGAAGAAATGTTGTTTTCACATCCATCTATTCTACCTCAAAATCAAATGTAGCAACAATAGATAAAAGTAATCTAATAGAAGCTAACTTGGAAACAAGAGAAAATATATCACCAAAATCAATTCTTGGCACCTAGGAATAACCTTTTGCTACCAACCAAGCTTTGCATTTATCCACCTTGCCTTCTACATTCATCTTTTTCTTAAACACCCATTTTCTTCCAATGGGTTTCCTTCCAACCAACAACTCCACCAGATCCCAAGCATTATTTTTGTCCAAAGATGCCATTTCATAAACCATGGCCTCTTTCCAAATTTTGCCATCCTTTGAATCTATTACCTTTGAGATAGTTTTGGGACCATCATCACTAATAGATAAAGAAAAATTTGAACAGAAAGAAGATGGACTATACCTTTTTGGTTTCCTTCTCTCTCGAATTGATGTTCTCAAAATTGGAGTTTTTGGCTCTTCCTCTTCTGATTTTTGTTATGTTGCAGATTTTGGTTCTTCCTCCTTTAGCTCAAACTCTATCTTATCAGGTTCCTTTGGTAGGAATTCATGTTTCATAATATTTTTCACCTCTCTAAACACCACATGTCGGCTATACACAACCTTCCTTGTTTCTGGGTTCCAAAGCTTATAGCCTTTTAAACCATATGTTGTAGTGTTTTCTATCTCCTATCGCACAATTGCTTCAGAAGATATATAAGCCTCCTAGAGACAGCGTCTGGCTTGATAGGAGACTAGTGCCTAGGACATATTAATTAGTGTTGTCAAATTTGTCTTAAGGACTTATAGCACCATGGTTTGTCACAAGTAATTCAAATAGGATTGCTTCAGAACCATTCATAAAGATACAATGTATGAACCAGCGTACATGCAAGAATACACAAGAAATCATCCTCGGCCAGTGGTGGCCAAATCAGATTGAGAGCTTGCAACAATTTAGTTATTAAGACAAATGTAATGGTAGAAGACAATAGAGGAGGAATCCATCATACAAAGCTTAAACTTTAAGAATTCTATATATCTGGATTTAGAGAGAAATGAAAGAAATGGAATGTTTATGGAATGCTAAGATACATGGAGCACTTTTTAAAGACTTAATTTCCACATCAATAGAATAATTTTCGATCAAAAATTTGATCTAAATGAATCTGCATCTAAAGACAAATATGTCTGGTAGCTATGTGACATGAAATTTGAGAAGAATATTTAACATATATGAAAACACAAGGGGAGATGAGCATACTGCAATCCAATAAGTTGGAATCACCAAAAATCACGTATTAGCCTTATGAGAATTTTGTATACATCAAGATTCATAACATTGCCTTCATGAAAATAGGAAAAGGCCCTTTCCAAGAGTTCTTTCCAAAAATTTTGAACCTTCTTTAAGTGTTTACTCCCTCTATTTATAAGGATAGGAGAGCTTTGAACAATAATTACAAAATATCTTAGCCGAGCTCCAACTATCTCATCGACTAGTTGTTTCAGCATGTGATGGCTCTGTTGCCCAAAATGATTACAATAGATTTGATTGCTTCTTTAAAATGAAACAAAGTACAAATTAGAAAAACATCAGAAAATTGAATGATGACCATAACAAAATATCTCCGTGCCAATTCCTGTAATCGCCTCTGATCAGGCCACACCTTTTCCATGATGTTCCTCCTCTATTACTCAAAAGGTTCATCTGTTAGTTTCAAACAGTTAAGGCAAAAATAATTCTTGTCTTAACCCGACACCACAAAGCATGCTTCTTGCTTTTTCCATCAACATCTTATTTATTCTTTATACAACTCCATTTTGAGGTGTGTATGTATTATTCTTTTGTCGTTCTATAGCACAATTCTTACATAACTCTTCAAATTCCTTCTTGCATAACTCTCCACCATTATCTATCCTCAACACCTTGATCTTCTTCTCTATCTAGTTTTCCACCAGAGCCTTAACTTCTTTAAACTATCAAAGATTTCAAATTTCTTCCTAAGGAAATATATCCATCTATTTCTTCAGAATCATCTATAAATGAGAAATAGTACACAAATGTACCCATTGACAGAACCGACATAGGTCAAAAAACATCACTGTGCATAAGCTCTAATATCTATTTCACCCTCTTAGCACGAGAGGGGAAAATCACCCGATTCTGCTTCACATATATGAAATATTCACATAAATCGAAATCTAGAGATAAATTAGACATGCCTTCTACCATACCATTATCATATAGTATTTGAAGGCCCTTCTCTCCAATATGTCCAAGCCTTTGATGTCATAGCATGGTATTTTCTTTAGAGACCACTAGATTTTTCCCCACTTTCAGGAACCACAAAACTATTGCACCCATCAATAATAATGCTACCGAGAAGATTGTACAAAGTTCCAATTTGAACTCCCTACATCAATACCAGTGCTCCCAAAACCATCTTACATGTGTCTTTCTCGAACACTATTTTTACACCTGTATCATCCATCTTTCTTACAAAAATTAGATTTCTGGGCAATGGAGGAATATGCAGAACACCAAGAAGTGTTCTAATCCTTCCACCTTGCAATTTCATCTTGAATTTTCCATGTCTGATGATTATGGCCTTCTTAACATCCCCTAAGAAGACATCACCACCATCATATTTATCATACTCCTAGAACCACTCCCTATGGGGAGTGAAGTGAAAGGATGCACTTGAGTCAATCAACCATGCCTCACGATCTACATGTGTATTTGAAGAGGAAGCCAGGTACACATCCCCACCTTCATCTGAGGTGGTTTTCTCCTCTACAGAAGGAGCATCATTAGATCCCTTTCCTTTCTCAGTAGATTTAGATCCACAATCCTTTTTGTAGTTCCCTTCCTTTCCACATTTCAAGTAAACCTTTACAGGTTTTCTTGGAGATTTAGGTCTCCCTCTAGATTTAGATCTCCTACTCGAGGACTTATTTTTGTTTTTCTTCCATCCTTGTATAGACAAGGTATGTCCATTCTGGCTCTCCATATTTTTTTTTCTCATCTCTTCAGACAACAAGGATGTGACTATTTCATCAAACTTCAAGGTAGTTGTATTTCTACCTATTTAAATAACTAGAATATCCCACGAATATTGTAGAGAATATAACAAACTGATGTACTTATCTTCATCTAAAATTTTTGTATCAATAGATAAAAATCATCTTACCACATTATTAAAAGCATTTAGATGCTCTGTCACCGAGTCTCCATCCTTCATCCTCAGGTTATGCAGCTTTTTCTGCAACAATTAGTTTGTTCACCAAAGACTTAGATTGGTACAAAGTCCCTAACTTGTCCCACAAATCCTTCACCGTAGCTTCCCTTGATACATTCAATAATACTGAATCCGAGATACATAACCGTATTGTTCTCTTTTAATTTCAATCCAAATTTGCCTAGTATTATGCTACCATTATCATTGGTTTAGTATTCATATCTACCACGATCCACTGATCTTTATCCACCAACAGTTCCTCCATATTGAACTTCCCCAACTCAAAACTTTGTCCACTGAATTTCTTGAGCTCTATCTTTCCATTCTTCACCATCTTCTTTCACCACAAGAATCGATCCTGCAGATCCCCCATTGAACAAGATCTACCATAGGCCTAAGAAAAACCCCTCAATAGCAAAGGAGTCCCCTTGAAGCTGAAACAACTTTGATTACAAATGTTGATTTTAAACCTATACAAAAATTACCTGCAAACGAATTCTTCAAATAGAAAAATAAAAATCGCGATAATAAATATACACAAAGATATTCCCCTAGATCTAAAAATCGGCACTATTAGATTGACTTTTCATTTTTTTCCTTTCGATGTTACAATACATATATATACATGCCGAAGCATTCATAAACCCTAATCCATTAACCTTGGATTAGAACATAACTGTAGTTCCCTTGATCAAATATAAAAAATACCATGGGAAGAAAACCATCATGCCCAAACCATGTGCAAAACCCATGCACAAAACCATGGGTAGGTCTTCCCACCATCTTTGGGTCTGCCCCACATTCTTGGGTCCTCCCAACGCGCATGGGGCTAGTCATGGAAATAATATAACACACACCCAACATACTAGTTACCTATGTGTGAGAAATATAAGAATATGATATGGGGAAATTTTTCCTTAAGTGATCAAAGAGAAGTTCTTTAGCTGAGTGAAGTTGAGTATGTGCCCTTAGATCATTTTTATTTACTATTCTTAGAGATACTTGACTAGAGGTAGTGACTTTAAGAGGCCATCGTAAGAAAATAATACCTCTAAAATATTCAAGATGATTGGGTCCAATATCAACCTTGTTGAAGTTGGTCTTAGACTTTTAGAGTAGGCATGGAGTTCCTATTAGGCCTTAGAGAAATTCAAGGATCACCCCTTTTAAATTTGTGATTAAATATTTTATTTCAAGGCAAAGGTATTTGGAGTTTGGGGTATTTGTCCCAAGCCCCTAGTTATACTATTAATAAGGGGGCTGTGAAATAAAATAATCTAGTAGGGGATATCAAGCCGCTGGCTAATGGGCACTGGAATGTTTTTCCTTTGATGATTGGGGAGTAAAATGGAGTCCATCGAGAAAATATTGTTGATATAAATAGAACCTAAAACCTTGCTTTCAATGAACTTCTCTTGAAATGACCAAGCCTGATAAGGGCCCTAACGTGGATAAAGTTGATGTTGAATTAACATGGAACTAAAATGGAAATGAAGTGGAATTGACATGTAACATGGCGTTGTGCTAACATGGAAATGATTGGGTGATAACATGGCATTGATGTGGAGGTGATTTTGCACTAATATAACATTGATGTGGATATGACATAGCACTATTGTTGGGATAATGTGGCCTAATGAGGTGGTAGGTGATGTGGATATTGAGATATTATCCTATCATCATATTAGATGTCGAGCTACTACGAGGTTTGGATCCTTTGTATCCAATTAACCCCCCAATATTGACAAAACCTAATAAGTTTATCAAGTAATAGAAAGGTGGGCTATGTCAGTTAACAACTTGTTATTAGATCAATAAAAATAGAAGTGAGATTTGGGTAGATCTCGGGTGGATAGTGAACTAATAAATTGATAGTAACATAACCCAAAACTCTGTCAGCTGATGGGAGACATTTGAAGTTTAGAACCATCAATTAACAATATGTTTTCAAGCCGAGTGGAATGCTAATACATGGATATACTAGGTACATGCTAGCTTACGGGTTAACAGATAATATGCATGCTAGCAAGAAGTGGACTAGTGAGGTAAACACATGTGGCAGTATGGATGCTGATGCAACATTGCAAGATATATTTTAAAATGGGCATAACTTTATTCCCATAACTGGGAATGAGGTGAATTCTATATCATTGAAAAAATCTTGATGAGTAGAAGACAATGGTGATCTTAGAAATGTGATTTGAGGGGAAGGAGAAAAAAGGAAATTTGATAACCCCATATTCATATTTAACCTTGAAGGTTAGGTCTAGATAAACCTTGTGAGCATAATCAAGAATTAAGGGGATGGGTACCTTACATGAGCACCCATAGCCTTGATGAAGTTTCCTTAATACCATACAAGCATGGCCCTTCTGCCAACAAGCATCCATAGCCCTAGTGGGTTTTCTTGTACTTCCAACACTATACACAATGCTTTCAATATCCATTTATTTGATGCACTCTTATTGATTTGTATGCATATACTACATTTTTGATTGGGTGTTACCAAAGTGGGGTGATATGAGAGGGTTTTATATTTTCTTAGTATATTACTCACTTTCAAAGTTTTTCTTAAGGTCTTCCCTCCCTTAATCATTATAGAAATAGTTGTTTAATGTGAGGTGGATGGAGCTCAAAGAATAGTTTTGTAAGAAACCTAAAGTTTAATGTGCTAGTGTTCTATATATGAATTCAAGGTAACATGAGAGTTCCACTACAAATATAGAAATTATCTATATATATATATATATATATATATATTATATATATATATATATTATATATATATATATATATATATATATATATATGATAGATATATTCGTTCAATGCTTTCTAAAGATGATTAAGTGCAATTCTTTCAGTTATAGAAAGGGATTTAAGGTCAACCTAGATGTTATCAATTTCGTTGTTGAGGGTTACAAGCCCTTACAAGATAAGCTTTATTCCTATGACAATCAATCATAAATAATTTCAAAAGTTTTAAATCTAAACCCTTATCCATGTGAAGATTTGATATTTCAATTCCTTTGAATATAAAAAAGTTCTTCCTTATATCAATATTAATTAATATTTTGGGGGATAAGATTCCTTTTACCAAGACATAAGATGTTGAAATAATTAGTATTTTTTTATTAAAAACAACAACAACAAAATAAAAAGAATCTAGACAGAATTGAAAATAAATTCTAAATTAACTGCATAGTTATGACATCAATTTTAAATCATGAGAACCTCATTAATTGATTACATGCCAAAAGATATTTCAAACAAATATATAGTGAATCATAACCAAAATTTTATTTCATTTTACTCTCTTAAACTATTCTTGCTTCCTAATTTTGTAAAAGATTAATTGCATCAAATAATTGAGAACCAGATCCTAATATTATGTCAGCTAAAAAACTAATTAAGAAGGTTATGGTAGGATTGGAAAATAATATTTTAATCAATGATGTTATGAGAAAGAAAATTTATAACCATCGAGAGTTAGGGTAAGAATATTCTTCCCCAAATAAATTTTGATGATAATTAATCTTTAGTTTGATGTAACACTTCATAAATACAATTTTATTATCAATTATAGATAACTAAGTAATTTCAATCTAAAAGGTTGATGTGGAAGCTGCAGAAAGCACTCTAAGGACACTATCTCATTCTTCTCATTCGCATGTTATAGATCACTCATAGTTATCTCCTCATTAAAATATGATCCTGGAGACAATACTCTAGAAAAACCTTCATTGATGAAAAATCTTTGAACTAGGACATAAATTACCATATAATATCACAACGTCAACCTCATAAATCAACCTTACCTTCTTCTATGTAAGATGATTTATTTTTAATAGCATGTATTTCTAAACAAAATTCTTTGGTTAACTTAATAGGATCTACCTCATTCTTTTCTAAGATATTAGAACTCAAAAGATGATCTATATCAAGTTTATGTTCACAAGAAATCAAAGAAAGGAAACATATCATAAAAAAAATTAGAATAAGAAGATTCAAGGGTCCTCTCAATGAGAAAATCACAAGACTAATCTAAAAGTGTAACTCCTAGAGACCCTCCTCCATTTTCAATAATTAAATGAAAATAAGTTTGTTCTAAAATATAGTATTGATCATAAGAGATGGATTTTCCCTCAAAACTTTCTAAATGGTCGATGAGATTTTCAAGAAAGTGACAAATTTATTGTCCTTAGATGAATATTCTTTTCCTTCCAAATCATAGAATACTAATTGCACTTGAACATTTCAAAATCAAATCTTAGTATAATGTTACTCAATAATTATCAAAAAAGATATAATATTAGAAAAAAAATATTCAAGCAATGATCATATGCAGAAACTTAATAATGACTAAGAGAGAACAAGGGTAAGATCAATATTTTTTTAATGTACTTCAATGATGGTACCTCATGAGTTAGAAATTGATGTAACATTACATAACTACATTATTTTCAAAATAAAGGACACGAGAGAAAAAAAAACAAATTGAAACAACTGAAAACAAAACTGACTATTCTACTCCTAAACCTATACTACATTTGATGGCCCGGAAGCTGGCTCTAATGACAGTCTTTCTAATCTATTTGAAATATCTTCTATGTCTTCCTCCCGGTCTCTCGTCAATTCTCTGAGATCATCTGTCATTAACTCAACAACTTCTTTTTGTGTAAAAATTTACAAGGCCTTCAATTCAAGTTGGGCTTAGATGCCTTTACACACAAAACTATGTATGAAAAATAGAGGATCTGCTATACAGCTCATGTTATAACTGCGATTAAGTATGATGGATCTCAGTGCAGAACATGCACACAACGCCCAACTAATAGCAATATGAGATAGCGCACAAACAAGGACAGGAACTTATACCCAACTGTTTACAATATATGACATACGCACACAGAAAAAAAAGAAGGAATGCGCACCCACACACACAGTCCTTAACAATAACAACAGAGTATATACTATTGTGTGCACAGCAGTTTAGACGCACCACAATTCACCACATGTAACATTACCACCATACAAAACCTGTAGCGTGTTCACAGTGCGCTCTCACACAGATATACACCGTTTTCTCCGCCAACGGTTCATTGTCCACGCATTAGTGATGCCATTCCAAACTTAGGTTCTGCTGTCCATAAAACACACACAGTTTTACCAGTCTTCAATTGAATTCAGAACGAACAGTAGTTAGAGGTTACCACAGGCACACAATATAATTGAAAGCGGAGCGGAAATAGCGCATGCACAGGAGCTTAATACGCACATCCAATCTCTTTTATGAACAATACAAAACCAGTTTTATATATGTGAACTGCGCAGAAGACATTTTCACAGTTATTACATAGCCAAAAATATATATTATCCTCCACAGATCCGCGCTCTCCTTCATAATTCCAGGCACTGTTTGTTTTATTAATGAGCGGCGATACAACTACTCCGCCATCGTTCCTCTGCTGTGTCAACACACACAAATTTATATAGAACATATAAAATTCATTCAAACCCCATGTTAAACAGTGCCATCCTCAACTATTCAGCAGATTTTTTTAATTTTCTTCTCAACATACATTCAGTGTATGACATAACAGAGAGAGTTTTTTTTCGAACAACTCTGGCATCGCCTCCCTAACTCGCTTGGCAGCCAAGTTCCTCTCTTATTTATCATGTATAAGCTTATTTAGTACAAAGCAGCTTTTACATAGTAATCTAAGGCTTTTACAATTTAGCAAGTTTTTTATCCATGCTGATCCTACTTTTAAAATAAAAGATAGCATGTTTTATTTTTATTTTTTTCTATTTTTAACAGAAAAAAAAAAAAAAAAATAAAAATAAATAAATAAATAAAAATAATATTTTTAACTGGAAAAAACATAGAAATTGCAGGCTTTTCTCTGAGTCGCCTGCTCCTGCATCAGACTTCCAAGGTTGAAAATGATCATGATCTCCTGATCATGCTTTTTTTATCTTGTCCGCCTGGATCCCATACTTTATTCTACAAGTCCTCATCTGCTGTTACTTGCTGCCTTTCTCCAGGTCTCCATATTTTATGCTGTCTCGCTCCATTAGCTGCACTTTCATAATCTGTCTCTGTTTTCATCTTGCTGTTGCTTCCGCTGCTTCTCTTCCTTGCTGATGTTTCCCGCTGAGATGCTTTTAACATGATTCTTCTAATGAGCTCAATTTCTTTGTCCAATAATTCTTCAAACTGTTGGTTTCTTGCTGCCTGCTGAGCTAAGATGGCTTGCTCAGTCTGTCCTGTTACCTGCTGACTTCTTGCTCTTATTCTTGTTTCTGTTCTGACTGCCACCCGATCATCCATACCCTCTTGTCTTCTAGAACATAAAACTTCTTCTCCTTGCATTTGACTACTCAACTGAGTCAAATATTTTGCAACAATACCTGCATTCACAAAAGACTGGTTAGAATAAAAATCATAAGGCATCAATGCCTTGTATTCCTTTGCCAGCATTTCAGTATACTGTTCTGAATACTCAATTATCAGCACATCAATATGTTGATCCAAACTTCTCAAAGAATCCTTTGAAGAATTCTCAAGACTGTCAACTAGCCTTCCTCCCATGTCATCTGCTTCCATGGCAATTTTCTGTACTTGTTCACTGTATTGAACTCTTCCATCTGCTGCATTTTCCCTGTCATATCCTGGATTCTCCAACCAGTATTCCAACAATGCAATTTCCTTGTAGCATTGTTGAAGCATCACATCATCATTTACAGTCCCTGCATTCATGCACAACTTGTCAGTTTGAAAACTACAAGTTTTAACAGTCTCACTTGTTGTTTCAGATACCAGTTCTTCCAGCTAATCCTCTTCTTCATTCGCATGAACTTCCTCTTCCAACTCAGCTGCTCTGAGTTCCTCCTGTTTCAACTGTACATCCACTGTCTGCTCCAAGTATTCCTTTCCTCCAAATAACAGAGTTTTTGGATCAGTCTTCTGTCTCGGTCCATCTTCTTCTTGCAGAGGCAACAATGTATGATTGACACCATCCTTTCCAAACTTGTAGGTGTTTCTCTTCCCATCATGCATGGCTGCTCTGTCATATTGCCAAGGTCTTCCAAGCAATATGTGACACACATCCATAGGCATCACATCACAAACAATTTTATCTTTGTATTTGCCTACTTGAAATTCCACTTCACACCGTTCACTTACCAGCAGCTGATGTCCCTTTTTCAGCCATGACACTTTATAAGGTGTTGGATGCTTCATTGTCCTCGGCTTCAATTTCTCCACTACTTCTGTAGAAACCAAATTGTCAGTGCTGCCACTATCAATGATCATCTGGCAACATTTTCCTTGGACTTTACACATTGTCCTGAATAAAGCCTTCCTTTGTGGCTGTTCAGTCATCTCCTTTGCTGGCTTAAGTAAAACTTTATTAAGTACCAGAGACTCTCCTCTTTCAAGTGTATTCACTTCTTCTGTTACTGCTGCCACTGGTGCCTCTTCCTCAGCTGGAGCAACAATTTCATTCCTCTGCTTTATGTCTGCACTCTCTGGGCACTCAAAAGCTCTATGTCCCAGCTTATTGCATCTGTAGCATCTTATTCCTTTACCTCCTCTACCTCTATAAAAACTCCCTCTGCCTCTTGCATCACCTCCTGTGGATGCATGCTGGGTTGAGCTACTGCTAGCTCCTTCTGCAGGTGCTGTAGATCTTCCACTACCACCTTGACTTTCTTTTCCTCTGAAAGTCCCTCTCCCTCTGGTAGACTGCTTCCTCATGAGTTTTTCCTCCGCTTTCAGCGCTATCTAATAAGCTTCCTCTATTGTTTAGGAGACAGCAGACTTATCTCATCCTGAATGTCCATCCTGAGGCCATTCATATATCTAGCCACCCTCTCATCTGTATTCTGGGCTTCTCCAGCTCTTATGCTCACCTTATAAAACTCTTCTGTATATTCTTTCACTGTTAAAACTCTCTGTCTAAGATTTTTCATTTGTCTAAATAATGTTTGCTGATAATTACTGGGCAAAAAATTACCTTTTAACTTTGCTACCATTCGGCTCCAATTCTTGATTGGATGCTTACCCAGTGTCCTCCTTTCCGCCTGCACACCATCCCACCAGAGCGCTGCATGGCCTACTAATTTGGTGACAGCAAACTTTACTTTCTTCTCATCTTCCATTTCTTCATAATCGAAGAATTCCTCCATGCTATTAATCCAGTCGATCAGTTCTTCTGGATTTAATCCTCCTTGATATATTGGTACTAACTGGTTCCATGGCCTGGCTGTGGATTTTAACACTGACTGAAAGAGCCTCATCTCAGGAGAAATCTCTACAGCTTCCTCCTCAGTAGCTTCAGCTTCAGGTTCACTCACGTCTCCATCATCTATGTTCCTGCCATAGGTTAGCACATCCAATCTAGCTCGCAGCTCCTCTATATCTTCCCTCAATTCGACATTCTCAGCATGCCGTCCTCTTCCACCATGTCCACATCCTCGTCCCCTTCCAACCCTGAAAGCCATCCTTCTATTGCTCCTGAGATTTAACTCAATGCCAGTTGTTGGCTCTGATACCACTAATGATGGCCCGGAAGCTGGCTCTAATGACAGTCTTTCTAATCTGTTTGAAATATCTTCTATGTCTTCCTCTCGGTCTCTCGTCAATTCTCTGAGATCATCTGTCATTAACTCAACAACTTCTTTTTGTGTAAAAATTTACAAGGCCTTCAATTAAAGTTGGGCTTAGATGCCTTTACACACAAAACTATGTATGAAAAATAGAGGATCTGCTATACAGCTCATGTTATAACTGCGATTAGGTATGATGGATCTCAGTGCAGAACATGCACACAACGCCCAACTAACAACAATATGAGATAGCGCACAAACAAGGACATGAACTTATACCCAACTGTTTACAATATATGACATACGCACACAGAAAAAAAAGAAGGAATGCGCACCCACATGCACAGTCCTTAACAATAACAACAGAGTATATACTATTGTGCGCACAGCAGTTTAGACGCACCACAATTCACCACATGTAACATTACCACCATACACAACCTGTAGCGTGTTCACAGTGCGCTCTCACACAGATATACACCGTTTTCTTCGCCAACGGTTCATTGTCCACGCATTAGTGATGCCATTCCAAACTTAGGTTCTACTGTCCATAAAACACACACAGTTTTACCAGTCTTCAATTGAATTCAGAACGAACAGTAGTTAGAGGTTACCACAGGCACACAATATAATTGAAAGCGGAGCGGAAATAACGCATGCACAGGAGCTTAATACGCACATCCAATCTCTTTTATGAACAATACAAAACCAGTTTTATATATGTGAACTGCGCAGAAGACATTTTCACAGTTATTACATAGCCAAAAATATATATTATCCTCCACAGATCCGTGCTCTCCTTCATAATTCCAGGCGCTGTTTGTTTTATTAATGAGCGGTGATACAACTACTCCGCCATCGTTCCTCTGTTGTTTCAACACACACAAATTTATATAGAACATATAAAATTCATTCAAACCCCATGTTAAACAGTGCCATCCTCAACTATTCAGCGGATTTTTTTAATTTTCTTCTCAACATACATTCAATGCATGACATAACAGAGAGAGTTTTTTTTCGAACAACTCTGGCATCGCCTCCCTAACTCGCTTGGCGGCCAAGTTCCTCTTTTATTTATCATGTATAATCTTATTTAGTACAAAGCAGCTTTTACATAGTAATCTAAGGCTTTTACAATTTAGCAAGTTTGTTATCCATGCTGATCCTACTTTTTAAATAAAAGATAGCATGTTTTATTTTATTTTATTTTTTCTATTTTTAACTGAAAAAAAAAAAAAAAAAAAAAAACAAAAAAAAAAAAAAAAAAAAAAAACAAAAAAAACAAAAAAAAAACAAAAAAAAACAAAAAACAAAACAAAACAAAACAAACAAACAAAAACAAAACAAAACAAAACAAACACATATTTTTAACTGGAAAAAACATAGAAATTGCAGGCTTTTCTCTGAGTCACCTGCCCCTGCATCAACATTGGTTGATAGTGAACTAAGTGAAATGATAATACCAATGTAGCCATACACATAAATCTAATGTGCAAACATATAGTTATTGTAAATGATCAACAAGAATTGGGGGAAGGAAAGACTAAATATGAAAATAAATAAATATAATTTTTTATTCAAAACAATTAAAATGTTTTCTTTACTATATAAGGAAAAGCTCTTTACGAATAGTTCTTCAAGTTTCAATTGTTTCAAACAGGTCAAATTGTAAATCATTTATTTTTTGTAATGAACTCGACGAAAGAAAACATACCTTATGATTCACACATCAAAAATTTGGATGGATGTTTTTTTAAAAAGTTCTTATCAAAATATCACCATTTTCAAATTGACCACAAACAAAAATAAGAATTTTGTAATTTTTTTACCCAATATAAATTACCAAAATGAGATTCTAGAAAATCCATCACCTTAGGACAATGTTTTTCAATGTCATTAAAACCAAATTAAACCTGAGAGACAATCTCCTTCTTTCCAAATTATAGATTAAATTAATCCATGCATGCATTTTATTAAAATATTATTAAAATAATTCTATATTCTTATACTTCATAATCTACAATAGATTTAAGTGGAGTCAAAATATTTATCTCACTTTCCAAAGTATATATTTCAATACTTTGCATCGCATGTGAATTTTTTCATAATGAAATGTTAGTTATAAAAGCCATTATATGGAATAAACAAATCCAGATATAAGGAATACAAACATTTAAAGGAGAAACGATTAAATGTACCTCGTTCGATTAAGAGATCTCCATTAACCTGTAATAAAGAATTTTCCATAATATTATTGTGCAAGTTGATCAAAATCTTGTGTTCAAATAAGGGAAACTCGTTCTAGATTTTTTTTTGAAGAAGAGGAATTAATATTATCATCAGCATGTCCAGAAGTTACATTTTTAGTATTAGAAATTTTTGTTTAAATAACCTTTATTAGTATTTGTGTATTAAATTTATTTTTACATAACAAATATTATTGGAATTTCAAAACTATTAAAAACATTTTTAGGTTGTAGAATTGAGGCTTCTGTGATCCATCATGTTTGTAAAAAGAGCTTCGGCATAAATCACATCAAAAAGACCTTTGTCGACGCATTTTGAACTAACTAGTGTGGTTCATCGTCAGGACAAGTTGAAGACACATATCTGGCTTAGCATGTTAAATAGATTGAGCAGAGACTCCAACGGCTCAGTCTCTGCTCAGTCTATTTAACATGCTAAGCCAGATATGTGTCTTCAACTTGTCTTGACGATGAACCACACTAGTTGGTTTGAAACGCGTTGATAAAGGTCTTTTTGATGTGATTTACACTGAAGCTCTTCTTACAAACATTTTTAGGTATTAGATTTTATTCATAAAATAATATTCTAGTTCTAAAAGCATGTAAAAAATGAAACAAACATGTGTGAATGTGAAAGAATTTCATTCTTATTAATTAGATTGATAATAACAGATATCAAATCAAAATCAATATTAAATAGTAGTCAATATCTTTAATAACATATATATCATAAGAAAGATATATGTTGTATTTATTATTATTTATATGATCATGTGAATTATTGAGATAAATAAGAATATGAAACCATTATATTATGATAGATATTCAACATTAAATCTGTAATAAGTAAGATAAATTTGGAAAAGAATTATCAACATATTTGTTTTCATATCTACAATGGTTTTCCATTTCTAAACACAAAGAATTCTAATTCTAATTCTAATGAGGTATGATAAATGACTCAATAAATTGTTTCCACGAGTAAAATACAAAAACACTTCGAACCATCTCTTGAGTCTTCCTAACAAGGTGAGAGTGAGTAAACTACACAATTCATTATCAATATATATTGCAAAAGATTTACATATATGAATAATTTGAAAAAGATGATTAAAAGAAAATATTGCACTCTCACCATCAACTTTAAAATCAACAAGGAATCATATGTCCTTTGGGAATTCTTCTAGTAGGCCAACACAAACTAAAAACATGTTCTAAAATAGAAATATGGAGAGGAGACATGAGCAATTAAAGACATTCAAAATGAATGGCTCCACATAGTCAACTTTTTATCTTCCCTCATCCTAGCATCAATTGTTGATAGGTTAAATTCCTCCTTCAATAAGGGAAAACTACCTCATGGAAAGTCTTAATTTTATCAATTTTATCAAAAAGGAAAAAAATGCAAAAGAAAACAAAAAAATTTAACAGAAGTAATAGCTTTATGAACGAAATGCTTTACTCAAATTGAATAACATTAACTCCCCTCTAATATTTTAGATATATCCTTTTAAGACTGAGTGAATTGCATGTGTAAGTTTTAATAGAATTGTTTTAAATTGCCAAAAGATATAAAAGTACAAATCAGGCATAATTTTTTAAAAAAGTTCAAGGCTTGCTAAAAAATAATGAATTATTCAAACTGAAAACTATAAGCTAACTTCCACTCTATAACATGTATTCTTTCAAGTGGTGGATTGACCTTTTCAAGATTTAAATTTTAGTTGAATTATTTTAATCCACTAAAATACCAAGCTAATTCATTCATGCATTAGAAACCAAATTTTGATGAAAGTGTCGAAACATCATGATAACCTTGATTTAAGAAAGTAGATCCACGAAACCACGTTGAATAATTCCATATGAGAATTTAAACAATAATCATAAAGCAAGTATACTCAAGTGGCACAATCAATATGTATGCAATGGAAATGCGATGAAACAATTAGATTTCATGAATTAACAAACTTACTATTGAAATCATGATCATTATGCTACATGTATACAATGGTTATTCACATTCATTCAAATTATGCATGTACTTGTACTAATTGTATTTCCAAGGTTTCACTCCAAGGAATCAAGTCATCACTCTATGAACCAAACTCAATCATAAAGCACTTGAAGACGTAAAAATAATGAAAAGATTGAAAAATAATATACGATAGAACCACTCTTTCAAATTAAAAAAATCATGATCAAGTGACATGAAAAGGATGATGATTTCAAAAATTAATTGGAGGTCCCTTGTTTTTGCCAAAAATTAAGGGGAGTTGTTAAGGGCCCAACATGTTCCAAGGCGCTTTAGGTCTTGTTTGAATGACATGTTTCATCATGAAGATCAAGGTGATTTATTCTTATCTTTGCAATAGTATTCCTTTCCCAAAAGCATAACAATGTAAAGATAATATTGATTTTTGAACTTAGAGCTCATAATTATTTATAATAATTCAACCTTTTGTCCATATGTCTAACCTCTTTCGAATCTTGCAATTTTTTTCTTGATATATGAAATCCTATCATTAATTCACCCGATTTCTATCAATGCAATGAAATGCAAACCCTTATAATTATTTAATTTTATATTTATTTGAAATATTTATTTTATATATTAGAAATAGATATTTTTTTGGTTCAATTGGTTTTTTTAATGATGGAAGCATTTGCTGATATTTAATATTTAAAACAAATACACACATAAAAAAAACCTTATGGGAAAACTTTGTACTCCTAAGAGCTTACCTATAGTAGTGGATGGCACTAAATACAAATTTGTTGGAACTAATTACAATCCTTCATCTAGAAGGACATCAAGAAGAACATACAATAGAAGTAACCAACTTCAAAATCAACTCTAAGGCCTCTTGCATGAGGCTCAAATCATTCAAGCACTTGAACTAGTTCTAACATATATTATATTATCAGTTCATGGTAGGAATTTGTGTATATATTATATTATATATATATATATTATAACTCAGATGTCAATTCTCATCTAATTGGCATAACAACTTTGAACGGAAAAAATTACTCAACATTTCAACTATATTTTTACCATTCTAGTGTGAGCCAAAGTAGGTTTAAACAATATGGTTTCTTACTAGTTCAAAAAGATTACATTTGAAATAATTTTTTGTTGTTGTTGGACTTAATCATCTAATCCAAAGTTTGTGTTGAGGCTTCCCAATCTTTCTTCATGTCTCATATTATCTTTTTTTGTTTCCTAATAGGGTGTGTTTGGCTTATACAAGGTGGGGGAATCAATATCTATGCCAATAAGTGTTTATGTTTCTACATATGAGCATCTTCATGCTAGTTTTGGGTGTTTTTGTTTAACTACAATATCAATATTCAAATGCAACATGGTTGTTATGTTTCCTTGTAGCTTAGTCATCTTGGAAGTATGGGAAGTTCCATAGTCTCTCCATTGTCTTTAGGGCATCAATGTCTCCAAGTTTTTAAAATAGATTTACTGCCAAAGTGCTTAATAGTGTTGTAACACCATTGATTTAAATTAAAAGTTGATAATGATCTAGTGAAGAGGAATACATTACACGAAATTTAAGAGAGGTTTGGGATCATTGGTTCTATCACAATGAATCATGCCATCTAATGTCACTAATAAATCTTTATCATCAACCTTTTCATTTTTCTCCAAAACCACTTGAAATGTTTGTTCTTTTAGCATTGGGTATTTTAATGGAGATTATTTTCCATTAGATGGGGTTATTCCTTTTTGTATTTATATTAAATAAGTATTTTTGTTTTATCTTTACCCTTTTGAAAAATTATCAATATCACTACATTTAAAGCCTTAAATTAATATATACTTTTAACTTAAATTATTAAATTAATATATACCTTATTTTGAGAGAACAAAACTTTACAATCACAGTTAATTTGCACTTGCACTTAATCTTTTGATATCACCTTCCTCCCTTTCCTAAATTCTTTGGAAAAGTCAAAATCTAGACAAATTTAAAAATATGTGATGACATTTTAGTGTATAAGCTTCAGAAATTAAATTAAACAATAAAAAATCATACACTCTTAAAAAAAATATCTCAAAGTAGAAAACCACAACTTTGTACACACGCTCAAATTAAAAATAACATCCCAGTTTAAAGTTAAATCAAACTTTATATTGAAAAAGTTAAAAATTAAATTGGATCCCTTCAAGAGCTTCCAAATTAACTATATGGATACTCCCGAGGTTGTTGGAATCGGAAAATGGGACAAACCCCAGATGCTCCCCAGATCACCGGTCTGCTTTGAATTTTGTTTTCAAAATGTTGATAATTTAAACTTAAAACGCCTCCGCATGAAAAAAAAGTTCAGAACAATCGGAGTTGGTCTATTAACCCTCAACATAAAGTCTCAAATTTTGCAGATCACTGTTCTCCTTTCAATTTTTTTAATAAAATGGTGATCATTTAAACGAAAACGCCCTAGCATGCATAAAGTTTAAAACCAGCAGAGTTATTTATAAAAAAATAATATTACTAAACTTTCAAACTCAGGACTGTATCCTTCAATAAACTTACACCATGTTTAAAGCTATCCCTGGACAGTAATGGATATCATTTTCCTACGAAGGAAGTGTCAGTCTGGCAATATCAATGGCAGTCGTATACTTTTAGAATTAAGTACACAACAAGCAAACAAAGGATTTTGTTACTACCCAAGACTTTTAAATGGTAAATTCTTATTGGCTGCATTATGCACACTTTGCCATCATGTCCTCATGCATAGCTTTATGTATATTTAAACATCACATAAATAATAACCCATATTCTAATTCTGATATTCCCACCTTTCAACGCTACTGTGCTACAATTTCTCTTTAACTTTAAAATATTAATAGTCTTCCATAAATTATATGCACACTAAGGCTGTTTGCTTCACTTCCTCCGATACACGTGGGATTAACAGTAGCATCCCTATTTGCAGCTTTGCAGGTGGTTAATTCATGGAATAACATCAAGGGGGCCACAGTGGAGTTCACTATCTAAATTTAATAATCCCTGAAAGTGACAGACCCTTTAACTATATCAATTTCCTTAATAAATCAAACCACTGTTGCAGGCCACCAGAGGCCTGATGGCCATAGCCATTTGGTGGGCTTGCTTGATGGAGAAATTCTTGATTAGCAGTAAGACAGATTAAAATACTACCAGTCCTGTATGACAAACAGTGTCAACATTTCAGACTGAGAATGTCTACATGTGCTGCCTGTGAAGTAGGAAAGGAAAGGAATTATTCATGTGGAACTAAATTTCATGGTACTGAATATAGCAACTATTTAAAGTTTTTTGGGTATATTTTTTGGATCAAATTTGGAGTATATATTTTTTTGGTTTAATTTGCGAAGAATCCAACAAAAATTTGTTAAAATCCCAATAAAGCAATATGTAAAATCCCAATAAAACAATATGTAACATTTCATGAATAATAATCGTAAATTAAAAATATGTAACATTTCATGAATGATAATTGTAAATTAAAAATATATCACAAAATTCATTACATAAATAAATTACAAGTTCAGAATATTTCACAGAAGTCATGACAGAATGCTTTCACTGTTAATAAAGGAAATGAGCCAGATTGCTATTGCTGCAATGCTATAATCCTATGATATTAACCTGAAGACATTCATTCCAAAACCAGCCTCTGAGTAGGCAAAGAAAATATGATTCTACTGTTTTACCTTTGCAGAAGTCATTGAACACGGTTACCCTCGACAAAGAAAAGGCTTATTTTCCTGATCATAAGCAGCAATCCTCGAACCAGACCGAGATCGGCCATGAACATGAGTATCAGCATATAATCCTTCTGGGTTTGAAGTTGGCCGTTGCAGATATTTCGAGGTGTCTATCATACTCTTTGAAGCAGCCGAATGAGATTGCTTGCAGTGGGCAATAGCTCCTTGGATGGCACTCTCCATGTCAGGATTGGCACTGCTCATGCTTCTTTTCAGAAGCACACCACTGTGGGTTGGGGATGCCCTCTGGTTTGCTGAATTGAAGGGCTTTGAATTATTTGATTTGGATGACAATGGTGACGATGAGCCCTTCATGGAGGAGATGCTACCAGAGAAAGATTTGCGATGATTAATCTCATGATTCTCAGCTAAAATATATGAGTTTTCCTTGTGAATGCTTATGGCTACTGCTGCTGCCACCTGGTAGCCCTCTCTCTGAATGTTCATGATGCTTCCATTTGCAGACCCTGGCTTCATGACCTTCATGTAGCGTTTGATGTATCCCCTAGCCTTGGAGACCATGTTTTCTGTGTCACAGAGTGGATCTGCCTGATCATCCAGGGGTGTCATACCATAACAAAACTCATCCTCCTCCTCCTGATTGTCCCCTCTGGTATTAGATGCCTTGGAGAAAATGGACTTGAGATATGCTCTTGAAGCTTTCAGCTTGTGGGCTAGAGCTGTTTGTTTTGAATGAGTAGAATCCAGCAGCTTTTTAGCTTTCTTGAGCATTGCCAAACGACGCTTAGATTTAGGCTCGTTATTACATTTACATTCTTCCATTGATGTGGATGCAGCAGCTTCATTGCTGTACTTCTCCCTTATTCCTGTGATGGCCTCATACATTTCTGGGTTCAATTCCTGGCTAACTTCACATGAATCATAAGGAGTAACATCACAGGACTCATAAGGAGTGAAAAAGACAGAATCTTCAGCCAAATTTCCTCGTTGTTCTGCACTATTCATGCTGGAGATATTCTTTGAATCTTCGGGTGGAATCCCCAATAATCTATGCTGAGAGGATTCGACTTCAGAGGATAGCAAATTCTCCACCATTTGAATTCGGGGCGGAAGATGCAGGGGGAGCAGCTGGCCTTTATAAAAGAGCTCATCTGCAGGGGAAACAATGGACTCAAGCTCGTTCCACGCCTGGGCATTAATACCAGACATATCAAACTCGAATTCTCTGGACTCTGCTCTTTTCATATTCAGTTTTCTCCTGCTAACTGCTTCCCAAAATATGGCTGATCCCACTTCCATGTCAATATAGTCATCATCACTACATTCTTCACAATCAAACCCTGCTTTACCCCTTACTCCAACTGGCCCTCGATCACTGACACGGTTCCTAGGACTTTCATTCTCTTTCTCACCTGTACTTTCTCCGCACTTATTGCTGCTAGCCGCCATATTGTTTACTAGTATAGTACACAGCTGAATCCAGTATCCCTTAAAGGGTTCATTTCAAGCTTCAAAATATAAAAGCTCATGCACTTCAGCCAAATGGGTTTGCTGTAAAAATGCATAATTTTACAGATCAGAGTCTCAGAAGGACAACAGACCCTGTTCAAGATGACCCATCAGAGTCACAGATGGGCAACAGACCCTGTTCAAGACGACCATAGAACACCATTACGTGACTGAGTATACTGCAGTAAGAGGTATCATACGTGGAATTGGACGGAACGCATCCTTAAAAAGAAAGGTGCTTCCAATAGGAAACGCCATATTTATTGTAAAGTCTGGTCTGGGCCACCTTCCTCGTGGATGAAGAGACGTAGGCGCCCGTGAGAGAATGTGAGTGGATGATAAAAAGTTATTTCTTTTGTTGTCGGATTTAATAGTTTGTATAGCCCAGCACGACTATCCCTTAGCTTTAGTCAAACTTAATCCCTTTATAACAGAATAAGCAAAAAAAAGCTTTAACAGACTGTATAAAAATAATCCAAATCACACTGATTTGTGTAATTTCATTGAAATTAATTTGATTGCAGGTTTCGGACGTTTTCCATATGATGCAGCAAAGTAAAACTTTAAGTAGATTGCAGATCATGGAAATATTCTAGAATCTGATTGTAAATAAAAAATTATTTGAACTTATTATTTTTTTACAGATTTTGAAATATTCCTGAAAGATAATCTTATAATTTATATGAAAATTTTGCCAGATCACACTTAGCTGTGTAATTTTGTTGAAGTTAATGATGGCAGATTTTGGAAATGTTTCAAAATATGATGCACTATACAGTAAAGTAAATTATTAACTTAATTGTAATTTTGGAAATATTTAAGAATGTGCTATAGTCAAATAAATTCATTGAACTTGCCACTATCGGCCAAATAAATTCTTTTAACTTGTTATTATGAGGCCAATTTTGAAATATTCCTCGAATCTAAAACAGTTCTGAAATTTCAAGTAGATAAAGATAAACATATAATTAAATGAAATTTTGCCTGAAATTTGTTGCCTAATACTCTATTTGCCACTGTAACTTTGACTGTAGATATTGGAAATATTTCAGATTCTGATGCAGAAAGTAAATTATTAACTAATCTGATACAACCAAATAAATAGTTCGAATTCTTGCTACTATTCATTAAATTTTGAAATATTTTTCAAATTTAAATTAGTTATGAAATATTCTTGAAATCTAAAATCAAGATAAAGATAACCATATGATTGAGCCAAGAGGTTCATTCTACAGCCCAGCCTAGTATAATGTGTAATGGTGTTAATGCCTCGTCAAAATTGGAATTTTGATCATCTAGACTTAAAATAAAAATTAAAAAAAATCTAAAACTAAAACTAAATTAAATAACTATACACAACAATGTCTGCTCATACAAAAATTTACACATGAAAAAATCGGTTCTCTCAAAATCGTATTGAAGATACTAGTTTATATGAAAATTTGGATAGATTTCTTAATACTTCATTAGCAAAAAACAGAGAATTTTCAAAAAAAGTTTCGAAAAATCCCTACCAAACTCCTGATCATAACCACCATAGAAGATTTATGGAGCGCCGCCCATCAGGGGGAAGAAGTCCACTTACTGTACATCTGACAATGTCCACATGGCTCAGTCTTCTCCTTTCACAAATATGCGCGATTCCGTGCAGTCCATCAATTTGTTGCTTTTCATTGAAAGTTCCTCGAGCTGTACTGCTCCTCTGTACACTACTGTTTACTGTCAAAATCTTCTTGTGTTCCATCGCCTGTCGTTTAGCATCTGAAACCAAGCCCACACCTTATCTCCTCATCATCATGGCTCTGCATTTTACTCCATTCCAATCTCCACCCAGTGTTGATGGTGGCTGCAACGACTTTTTCTGCATGACAAACCCCACGCCCGGCCGCTGAGAATGAATAATGTACTTGCAAATGGATCACATCCCATATCAGTAAAGGTAAACTTTACGTCACAGTGCATCTGTTAGTGAAGCATTTTTTTTTTATAGGGAAAGACATTATTGGGTCGCCCGGGACAGTCACGATCAACCCTTCTAATTTATAACTTAATGGGTTGAGCGAGCTGGCCATTAACGATTAACTGCTATGATTCTCAGAACTTTGACCGTGTCTGTAAGTTCGGATAGGAGGGTTGATTGTGAATAGTTTTTCCTGGTCCAGACAAACCATGAAGAGTTGATATGAGCACTAATAGGTTAGATATAAAAGTCAATTTCACAATTGACGTTTATGTAAGAAACAAAATATGTAAAGTTCAAAAGGGAGTTTCATTATTGGAGAATGATTGAGTACTTTTATTAAGGATAAGTGTTTATCATTTATATGAAAAACTTAATCAGAACAGTGTTATGTAACTAATTGTTTAATATAATTTGTTCTGAGAAGTTTGGATTTTCATTTTCATTTATTATTATTAGTAATATTTTATTAAAATTAATATTTTATTATTATTTATTATTATTGTGTTATGTTTATTTTTTTTTTTTTATTAATATTAATATTAGTTTATAAATAGTTAGTTAATATTTCATTGTAAAAGGTTATTTTTGTTCAAATTAATTAGTAGATTTTATTGTAAGTGATTTTATAAGTCGTTTATATATATATAGATAAGATGATTTTTTACTTCATTTTTTCTAGTTAATTTTAATCAAAATCTGGCAAAGATTTTTAAAAACTTGAGTTCAAGTTGTTTAATATGTAGAAGTTGAGTGCCTCAAGGTTTTTTGGGATGTTGAATTCATTCATACATTCAAAAACGCATTCTAAACAACAAACAATCACATTCTTTTTTTTAAATATTTTACCCAGTGAAAAAGTTTATTTCGTCTATAAGTTAGACTATGCCTATATATATTGTGTAGAGCATTATGATTGTGATTGTGTATAGAGCATTGGTCTTGGAGGTTGTCCCCTTGAAGAGGGAAGTGTATAGCTCTCTATTTTCTATTATCAAAAAGATCTTTCTTGGGTTATCCTTTTTTTTTTCCTTATGTTCTTTGGTTTTGCACTATATTTCATGTGAATCACTACAAGATGATATAAAGTCAATGGCTAAGCCATTTTGGTGTAACTTGGTAAGTGACCCCAATTAATGAGTATCCCTCTCGAAATGTGCATAGACAAATTTAACAATTTGACTCCAAGCAATGTAGCTTGAATACATTTTTCTAGTGCCATTCCCACCATTACTATTATTCTTTATCCAAATATAGGACCCTCACCTTGAGTTTAATCATGTTATCAATAATAACCTAGAGGGAAAAGTAATGTTCCAACTGAGTGATCCATCTTGACAAGTCAAAACCATAAAACTTGTTCAAGTGCACCTTAGGAGGACAATGCTATATGTTCCATTGATCTATTGCTGTGTAGACATAAAGATTATTGTGGGTGGCTAAACATATTCAAGTTAGAATTTTCTTCCTATTGTGGCTTAATTTGTTATGTAGTCATGTGGTCTTCTCCTGGTTTGATTCGAGCTAACATACTTGAAAATTATTAAGTCTTTTTTTTTCAAAATTGTCAAAGTTGTCATCTAGCTCCATATTGAACTCCACTTCCAATGCTTTATGTTGTCATGACATTGCTTAAGCTAGCCTTCTAATTCCAACTTATTTTTAATAGAGTTGGTGTTCATGTTGTCTAGTGATGTATGGGAATGTTATAGGTATTACCCTTCATGGGAGAGCTCATTAGAAAAAGTTATTGGGTCCCAAGTAGAGAGAGGTGTTGTAACACATCTCTAAAAAAATGAGCTTGATAACACCAAAAAAAACCTCTTAAAATTACTAGAAAATAACTTATGCAACGTAGGGTTTGATTCCAAAAATGTAAAATAATCACAACTTATATTATACTTCTTAAACATGCCATTATGACCCCAATTATGAAATTCCACCACTTCTCTAAATCATCCAAAATTGGTTTGACTAAAATATATGCTCTCTATCAAAAGATATCATGTAAAAATCATGGATGCCAAAGGAAGCCATTAAAAATGTTGATAACGTCACAACTTGAACTCCATTTTGGATTGTTTTTTTTTAGCTTAGTTATCTTTTTGGAAGAAATTAGTCCATGAATTATATTCTTCAAATACTACATAGAAATTTTAAAAAATTGACCTAAATTCTACGAGCAAAATTGACACCTAAACCCTAAACAATTGTCAATTTTCAATTGTTGATAACTTCACTTCCTAGACTTTGTTTTCAATGTTTTTTTTTCTTGTTTTTAAAATAGGGTATTTTTCAGGAGGAATTCAGTCACTGGATTTGATTATTCAAATTATGTATAAAATATTTCAGAAATTGATCTAAATTCTATCATGCTCCTTTTCCTGTCAAAAATCAACAAAAAGAAAAATAAAATCTCCCACTTTGTTCCAATGAAATATCTATGATACCAATTGTAGTGTAATTCACATGAAATATGATGCATATCTAGATAATATAAAAAAGTGATAGATAAACCCAAGAAATATCTCTTTGATAATAGAAATAGAGAACTATGTTCACTTGCCTCTTCGAGAGGGAAACCTCTGAGAGCAATGCTCTAAATACAACCGCAATTCTTAACAAAAAATTATGTAACCTTATGATATCTATCTATCTATCTATATATATATATAATTATATATATATATATAATATATATAGAGAGAGAGAGAGAGAGAGAGAGAGAGAGAGAGAGAGAGAGAGAGATTGTTGAATACATTTAAGCCCATTTATAATTAGAGCCTACTAACTAATATGAGTATTTTTAACAAAGAGGACCCTTTTTCTAATAGGTGACTATTAACTAGCTATTTAATTGGACACATAAATTGATAATGTATCTAAGTAAGGAGGTTATGGTAGGACCCTAACACATTGTAGCATACTATTATTTTCATTCTTCTATATATCTAAACAAATCCAAAATAATTAGTCAAGTCAATGACTACAAATTATAACAACATTAACAACTTATTAACAAGAATAAATTCAAATATTCTTATATTAAGAACGCTTTTGAAGAGAAAAATGCCACCCATTAAAGAATCCTAGGCAACAAGGTTATCTCTTTTTCTTTATGTTCACATATTTTATCTCTCTAAATGTCTATACCATGTTGATCCATAGTTTTTTGTTACATTGGTGATGTTAAGTATCTTCTTGGCATCCTTGTTAACCTAATAAATAATTGATGAAATTAAATATAGAATTAATATTTATTTAAAATTCTTAATAGTCCATGTATATTTTTGAATAGGTAGGAAACTCGTGGTAAAAATAAAAATATATTTTTTCATTTGCTTTAAGTAAAAATCTATTAATTATTATGTTTGGAATTAATAATATGTTTTTTTTCTAATTCATGTTCCTAAAAATATTTTAATAAGTATAATGAATATTTATAAAATATGTATGATGAGTGGCGTGCCATATATCAAAGAATACATCTCAACAAGTAGAATCCATATTTAACATCCTTGATTCAACATGTAATGGTTTTTCAGGTCAAAATGCCCATGAAAGAATAAGGTAGCCCCTGGTGCTACTTGGGTTGACATCAAAGACAAACACTGATAAAAAATCTCCCCCTTTGGCATTGATTGCAACACAAGCACTCCCCCTATGATCAAGACACCTCTTACTACTACTTATCAAGACACCTCTTCCTATTTCCTTCTCTCCCCCTTTTTCATTAATGGCAAAGGGTAACTCCGCCTAACAAACTTTCATCCTATGGACCTATACACACCTCCACTCCCCCTTTTTCATCAATGGCAAAGGGTAACTCCGCCTGACAAACTTTCATCCTGCGGACCTATACACACCTCCAACCCCCCCTTTCTACTTGGTTAGATAAGAGAAAGAGTCTAATGAGAACTTGGGAGAATTCAAAGCTTTTGACGAAGA
This sequence comes from Pinus taeda, assembly GCA_000404065.3. Taxonomy (NCBI): domain Eukaryota; kingdom Viridiplantae; phylum Streptophyta; class Pinopsida; order Pinales; family Pinaceae; genus Pinus; species Pinus taeda. The sequence goes on from APFE030514091.1 coordinate 246,618, forward strand.
TACTCAATGATTCATGAGGTAATGGTTTAGTAAAGATGTCAGTAATTTGTTCATTTGTGCCAACATATTCAAGCTTGATATTCATTTCAGCGACCCTCTCTCTAATGAAATGATATTTGATAGGAATGTGCCTTTCTTTGGAATGCATCACATGATTCTTGGAGATACTAATGGCACTGATGTTATCACAAAAGATGGGAATAGGCTCATCAAACTTGACTTGAATATATTGCAAAGTTTTCTTCATACATAGAACTTGAGTACAACAAGCTATTGTCACGATATATTATGCTTCCACTATGGATAGTGGGATTGAGGACTGCTTTTTACTTAACCATGAAACAAGGCAACCACCTAGATAGAATGTTGTTCCACTGATACTCTTTCGATCATCAACACTTCCTACCCAATCTGCATATGTATAAGCTTAGATAACTAGATCATTTCCTTTGGGATACCATAAACCATATCCCATTGTGCCCTTAAGATATCGAAGAATTATTTTGGTGGAAATAATATGAGATTCTTTTGGTGTTTCTTGGAATCTTGCTACTTTTCCTACTGCTTGCATTACATCTGGTCGACAAGTCATCACATATAGAAGAATTCCAATCATAGATCTATACAACCTTTGGTCCACATCCTTTGAAAAATCTTATAAACTTAACTTGCAACCTGTTACCATTTAGGTAAGGACAGGCTTGCAATCTTCCATCTTGAATTTCTTGAGCATTTTCTTGATGTACTTGTTTTGATATACAAATATTCCTTTATCCTGCTAAGATATATGAAGCCCTAAAAAGTATGTCAGCTCTCCAAGTAGATACATTTCAAACTCACATTGCATCTTTGTGGCAATTTTTTTACTTAATCTATCAACATTGCTTCCAAAGATTATATTGTCCACATATACCTCGATAATTTTTAGGTCATCTTGATCCACTTTCACATAGAGATTGTTGTCGGTGCTTCCTTTCTTGAATCCTTGTTGATGTAGATATCCGCCAAGATGAGCATACCAAGCTCTAGAGGCTTGTTTGATACCATATAGTGCCTTGTTTAAGTGCTCTTGTCTTCCTTGTTAGAGAGTAGAAAACCTTCAGGTTGTTCAATGTAAACTTCGTCTTCCAATTCATCATTTATGTAGGTTGACTTAACATCCATTTGGTACACCTTGATTTTTCTCGAGCATGCATAAGCAAGAAACATCCAGATAACTTCCATTCTGGCAACGAAATTAAAAGTTTCTTCAAAATCAATTCCTTATACTTGTGCATATCCTTTGCAGACTAATCTTGCCTTATTCCTGGTAACCTGTCCATCCTCATTCAATTTGTTTCTGAAGACCCATTTAGTTCCAATAAAAATTTTATCCTTTGTTTGTGGAACCAATTCCCAAGTGTCATTCTTCTCAATTTGATATAGTTCTTCATTCATAGGTGCTACCCAATGTTCATCTTGACTAGCTTCCTCAAAATTTGCTAAAAGAGCAAGGTGGGCTCGCTGTGATGAACGAAGCTGTCGAATTCTTCTGGTTCTAATTCCTTCATTTATGTTGCTGATGATTTGATTTGACAGATGATTCTTTTGACACCATTATTTTAAAACTTTTGGAGAAATTTCTTGGACATCCTGCTGATCATTTCTTATTTCCTATTGGTTGACCGTTGTTTCCTTATTTGATTGGTATTATTCTGGAGCTTCTTCTTCATCCTTCATAGATTCTACCTCAAGCCCCTCAGAGACAATCTCATTGTTATCCTTTAGAACACAATCTTCATCAAAATTAACATTTATGCTTTCAACTATTTGTTTTCGCCTTAGATTGTAGCATCTATAAGCCTTTCTTTTGCGTGAATAACCAACAAAAATACCTTCGTCAACACGAGAATCAAACTTGCCCAATTTTTGGTGTTCTCTTTTGATGTAGCATTTATTTCCAAATATTTTGAAGTATTTGACATTAGTTATCTTCCCTTCCATAGTTCGTATGGAGTCATGTTACAATTGTTCCTAAGTAGACCTCTATTTATAATGAATACAAATGTATCGATAGCTTGAACCCAGAATTTATCATCCAATTTTGAGTCATTTAACATTGTTATAGCCATTTCCTATATAGTTTTGTTTTTTCTTTCAGCAACTCCATTATGTTTTGGTGTTCTAGCTCCTAAGAATTTCCTTTTTTCCATTTTTTAGTCTTCTTTTTCCATACTTATGCATTTCAATTTTGCGAGAATTCCTTTGAAGAGCTTCCAAGTCTGCAATATTTAGTCAGATGTCCAAAATTGCTACATTTGTAACATTCTACATCATATCTCAAATGATAAAATCTGTTGATATCTGCCAAGTTTAAGAATATCCATTTCTAAAAGATCTCCTGGAACTATATTCATTCAAAGCATACATGTGACATTCAACAACTCTATGTCTAAACCTTCCACATGAATAACAATGATCATAAAAGATAGTTTGATACTTGGGAAGAAATCTTCTTCAAGGAATTTTTCTCCATGGTTCTTCCTGCGAGTCTTGATCTTTTGATTTAGCTGAGAGATCTACTTTCTTGGTAGATTTTTCATATCCATCTTCTTTATTTATCATAGAAGGACTTGACTCCTTTTTGGATTTTTCTTTATAACCAAGGCCACTCTTGTCACTGCATGATCACTAATTACTGATGATTTCTTCCAATTCCTTTGAGCTGTTGGTGTAGTTTTGAGGATTTTTTCCACTTTTTACTTCCTTTCATAGAGAGACTATTTTAGCTTCCAATGCCTCTCTTTCCTTGTTGCTTTCCTTTATTTCTTTCATGAGTGATTCTTCAGTTCGTTTTTATTCTTCAACCTTGATTTTAAGATTTAGGACCTGTTCCCTTTTTGTCTTTATTTCATCTTCAAGAGTGTTGACATGCTTCTTTTTGGCGTTGAGCTCTTTGATAACCATGATCAATTTGTTTGAAATTCAACCTCAATCATCTCTTCTTCTCCTTCTTCGTCATATGCCTCTTTCTTATTTTTCTTGGCCATAAACAATACTCTTTTGTTGATTTCTTCTTCGTTATCATCGTCTTCATCAGATGAGGAGCTATCTTCTTTGGAGAAGAAACTCTTCTTAAACCATTTCTTCTTGCCTTGCTTGTTGTATTTCCTAAGACCTTTCTTTCCCTTTGTAACAACCTCATTTTTTATGAGGACACTTGGCTGCAAAATGCCCAACCTCACCACAATCAAAACATATTAATGGAATTTTACCTTTGAATTTTCCCATACATGTTCTCATTTTCCACGTGAAGTAGACAAATTATTTATTTGAAAAAGTTCTTCATCTTTTTCCTTTTCTTCATCCTTACAACTGCAAGTTTTTTCTTTCGGAGTTTGCTTCTCCTTACTAGTCTTCTTGGATGTGGCAAATGATGTTTCTGAGTGAGATGTGTCATCCTCTTCTTCAATCCTCATTTCATATGCCATAATAATTCCATGCAATTGATCTATGCTGAGATTGGTCAGATTCGATCTATCTTCCAAGACATAACCTTTGGGTTTAATCTTGCTAGCAAGGTTTTGAGGATCTTTCAAACAACATTTTTTGTGTCAACAAGTTCTCCCAAACCTTCCAATGTATTTGTTATTTCATAAACAAACTGAAAGTATGCAATGGTATCTTCATCTTCCTTCATTTTGAGTTTCTTGAATTTTTTCCTGAAATTTTGAAGCTTTGCTTCTTTCACCTATGAGTCACTTGCATATATATTCTCAAGCTTGCCCCATAACTCTTTAGTAGTTTTGCAACTCAATACCCTAAGATATACAGATTCAATAAGCCCACTGATAATAAGATCTTTAGCCTTTACATCATATACCATATTTTTCTTACCTTGTTCATCCAGGGTCGATGTGAAGCCTTTTTCAACGATTTCCCATACTTCGTATCCATGTGCCAGCAAATGAACCTACATTATTCCACTCCAAAGTGCATAGTTATTTCCATTTAACAAAGGAACTCTATTCTTGGTGTATTCCATGATATCCTTCTAGTTTTTAGAATGCTATTGAAGGAACCAATATCTGATCCTAATTGTTGGAAATACTTAGGAGGGGGTGGAGGGGGGTTGAATAAATATTCCCTAGAAATTAACACTTTTAAATATTTTCAAAGCATTAGTTAATATTTAATTATTATTAATGTTTATCCAGTAAACAAAAGAACATAATAGGTACAAGAATTTTAGGTGGAAAACCCCCTCTAGGTCAAAAACCATTGAACGATTTTCTAATAAATTCTTTAATCTTCAGCCCCAACTGAAATGAAAGTTACAACTTCCTAGAATTCTAGGAAACCACTCTTCTCCATCTCCCACTGGAGGGACGCCCCAACGCCCTGTTTTATTTAGTAGTCAACTGAATGGATGCCCCAACATCCTAGACCAACATACCACCCTAGAGTTATCATAGGCTCCAACACATAGGTGACTTCATGCACTTGCCTAGCACCTCCCTGCCACCCTATAATGATGATAAGTGAGACAAGAGTGTCGACTCATGTACGAGGGACAATGATCCATGATTCAATATGATTTACAATGATTTTTTTGTACTTGACCAAACACCTAATCACACTATGACCTACAACCCAACCATGATATTATCCCAAAAGTGGCTCTATACCTCCCAACAATGCCTCTTCAACTCTAGGAAAATTGACTCTTTTACAATAATGACTCTTTCAATGATGACTCTTTTACAAATTTACAATGATGAATATTTTACAACACTGGATTTTTTACAAGACCTGACATTTGACTTGACATTACTTCTTGGAGCACTTGCAGCTGCTAAGGTACTATTGTGATTTCTTCAAGTAATGGTAATTTGGAATTGCATTTCCTTGTAGTATGTGTCCCGGTTGTTCTAAAGTGTTATCCTTCCTGCACATGCATTAACAAGCAAGACCCAAACAAATACAAAATAATATATTTACGTTGTCCTGCAAAAACATATGTCAGAGATGATACTCATAATTCAAATGAAAAAACTGATCATAAATACCTTGTTGTCGCAGACTTACCCTTGACTGTTGATGTGTGGTCCTTACTGCAGTGATCCTTGAATGCATATTTTTTCTTTCCTTCTAGGAGATTGATATTGAATCTGTTGTACCTATCTAATTTCATATCTCCAAGGTCTAAAATTTTGTCCTGTACTATCCCTATGAGTCCTCTTTCCAACCCCATAGGTATGATTGAGATTGGATTCTTCAAGAAATAGTTATGCCCAATCTCCCCTGATGAACTGATTATAAACTGATTCAATAGAGAAAACTTGTATGAGGTTCTACATGTCATTGTTTTAATCTTCAGCCCTGGAAGTGATATCCAACAAACTATAGTCCATCCTCTTTCTATCATTGTTTACTAAATTTGAATGCAATGCTCAGAGAGAAAGTTATGATGATTTTCCCGAGGTCACATGTTTGATGTGGAATTTGGGAGTCTACAAAAACCCTAACTTCCTCAGATCATATATCCGAAAATATAGCAAACTAAGATCTGAAATTTGGTCACGAGGTTCATCAAGATGTCAAATCAAATGGGTTTTCATTGTGGATTTTAAAGATTTGTATAAAAAATGTTATAGCTAAAATGTCACACTAACCTATTTGAAGCAGTGAAATCCTCGAATCCAAGGCTCTAAACATGCTTCAAAACATACCTTCAAACTTGATCATAATTTTATGCCCTAACCAAACCTCAACGGAACCTTAAACTTCTTGCAACAAATCCTACATTATAATCTCATGAGAGCTGAAAAATTATAGAGGTCGTCTCACAATATAATTCATTGAAAAATTCTTCCATGAGGAGGATACGAGGGTCACAATTTATAGAAATGTCTTAGCATGAGAGGGTCTTTAACAAGTGAACATTGGAGGGATTTTAGGAACTTAAAAAATTATTAATTATTGACTATTCAATTACCACAACCAATGATGAGTGCCATGCCACAATCCCATGGGGTTTTAGCCCACTAACTAGGGTTACTAACATCAAACACGAATATCTCTCAAATTGTGAAGAACTACGTGGTGTGCCATATATCAAGGGAAACATATTGACGAGCGCAATCCATATAGAAGATCCTTGACTCAATATTTAATGAGTTGTCATGTCAAAATTCCCATGCAAGATCGAGGTATCCCTTGGTGCTGCTTGGGTTGAAATCAAAGACAACCATTGATCAAGAAAAGGTTGGTTTCCCTTAAGGATTGTACAATTCAGTAAGGAAAGCCTAGAATGGGATGAAACCAAGTGAAGAGATCAGCTTGTGGGTTAGATAGTAAAGTAAGTAAGAAAAGACAAGCCATAATGTAAAATATAAAGCTTCATCAAAGCACAAGTACCTGGGCTAATGTGAGATGAGCTGTTGTGATTTAGGATGAAGGCTCCAAAATGAAGCATAGGTAAAATTTTGGAGGGTGGTTGTAGCCGCTACAACACTTTCCTACATCTTAGTTGGATAAATTTCACTTGTAATAAAAAAATTCCATACTAGTATCCTCAAGGCACTTATATTTGAAATGAACTCTCATTACATCCAATACCTACACCAGGAAGTCTCATTGTCGAGATTACTTATTGCTTAAAAACAACTATGTATAGAACATTAATTCATCAACTCAGGGATTCATTTTTCTATCCTAGGTAGTCAACAAAGTCCATGCAAGAGGCTTTCAAGAGCTAATGTTGGTGCTATATGAGGTAATCTAAAATTGGAATCTTTCTTACGCAAGTATATTGATTCAAATTATTAACAAAGAAACTATTTTCATATATAATGAAATCATATCTCGCTACGAAAAGGACATTTAAATGCACAACTAAATGTTGAATAAATGTGCTAATTAAGAAACAACATAAGTAACCTCAATTCTAGACTTATCGGTTATCTAACATTCATAAAGTAATAATAAAATCTATCTAGTTTATCAATGGTGCTTCAGGAAATAGAAATAAAGAAACAACAATAATAAATCAAAGATACAACTAACATATATTGAGTAAATGATGCAGGAGCATCTAGGCCTAGCCAACAATGTGATGGTGTGGTCACATGTTGTGGCTAACGAGAGTTTGGAAGAAGAATTGGTTACTTAATTTCTATAAATTGCAAGTATGTAAGTAGTTATATTGTTGCCAAATACTAACGAAAAGAGAGAATAGGTGGCAAGTTGATCTTCCCTGCATGGAGATCAAGCCAAGTAGTTAGAATTGTTCAGATTAGGATAGGATTTGATTTCTAAATATGTAGTCTATCCCTTCAATTGTGAAGGAGCTTGTTAGATAGGACATGTATGCATTTCCCTTTATTTTCTGTGGAGGAGGAGAGAGATGATTCAAGGGGATTCAAGATGGAATTGTAAGCCTACAAGCAAATTAGGAAAGTAGAGGCACCAATTAGAAGAAACAGGCCAGAGAGGGTTGGAGAGCCTCAAATATGTAATTATGTGTATATAGTATATACAGAGAGTTAATTATGAGTGTGGACAGTGTGATTCAATATGAAATGATGAATTCTATTTTCATTAGTGATTCTGTTTAATATATGCATTTGGGTGGAATTCGACGAACACAGAGAGGAGATCGAGATGGAGGAACCATGTATTTATGCATTTTCCAGTCGTTCTATGTATATATGCCTTAATCATTTAAATCTCATTTATAAGTGTGTTGATCGGCCATTGATCACTTAAGGATCGTTGACGATCCATTAATAATCAAAACATTGATATATGTATAGTTGTGCATGCTTAAAAAAAGTATGGCAGGAAACCTGGGTGAAGCGTATATCCATCAGAACAAGCGAAAACAAGTTAATGAGGAATTTATCAGAGTATGCATAGCAGTTGTCAGATTTCATAGATCGACGGTTAGCATTGGCAATCTGTGGTGTAGGTGCAAGGAGTAAGAGGCGATGGATCTGGACAATCAACGAACTAGATCAAATCACAGAGAATAGACCAAGTGATATCGCATTGGAGGAGAGCTATGTTATCAGAACTGGTCGAGGAGGCTTAGCGATTACGATCGTATGATAGAACGTCAACCATCGAATCAGAAACAGATCGACGGTCATCGTATGGCATATATGCGAGGGCGTTAAGTAGCGAAGGCGGTATTTAACGGTGGTAACCAAATTATTGAGTGACCTCATTAATTATATTTAATGAGTTGAAATTCAGTTTGCATGTGTTGATTCCTGTTCTATAGGAGTGTGACTCAGTTAATTCAAGTTAAGGGCATGAATTTCGGTTGTATGTAGTGTTTCCTAAATTTTAGGATCATAGGCTGAGTCAATTTCAATTGTAATCAGTTAAACTAGTTCTAACTATTAGTAGAACTAGTTGGTGGTCAATTAAGTAGTCGGACATAAGTCTAACTCAAAGATCATCTAGTTAACTGATCAATCAACTAATAATTAGCTCATGCATGCAAAGAATATGAGTTGCCTAGTTGTGGCGGAGTTTCCAAGGAAATGTACAACTAATTATATACTAGATTAAGTGTATATCTATTATATTGGTCAGGTGATCAATCCTAGGAATTGGGTAAGAATTTTGGAGGAAATTCCTAATTAATAAGGGCCTATTTCCTCAGGAATTGTACCAGCAAATAGGGGCTCAAGAATATTTTTTTTTTACTATGTCTAGGTCAGAGTTTCTTAGTGAATAGAGAGATAGGTTATGCACTTGTAGGTTGTGCTCAGTTGAGAAAAGCAATTGTAATGCATCTCTATTCTTTTGATTTAATGTAAGCAAACGTTAGGGGTTTTAGCAGTTTTCTTTCCTCGAGAAAATACTTGTCGCATGTATGTGATTTATTATTGCATGTCTAAAAATTTTATTCTAGATTTTGAATTATTTCCTCATATCAGTATAGTATATTTGAGTCTTGTGATTTAGTCAATTTCATGAGCAATTTCGAATCTACACATTAATTTCTACACCCGAAAATCCGAAGGAGGGTGAGTGTCTCTTCCACTCACATATGTGGGTGAAGGGTGCTCAACTATAATTCATTTTCAATAGTGGGAGTCAAAATAACCTCATCTCAGTAGAGGTCATTAAGAGGTTGGGTTTGCTGACAATACCACATCCATACCCATACACCATCGGGTGGCTCCACCAAGGGTGAGATCTTTGCGTCAATCAACAGTGCCACCTACCCTACAACATCAAGCCTTTCATAGAGGAGATTTGGCGTGATGTTTCTCCCCTTGAATTTTGTGATTTTTTATTAGGACAACCATACTTGTGGAAGCATCATGTTATGTATGAGTCTAGACCTCATACTATTATTATTACTTTGGGCAAAAAGCTATATAGGATACTAGAGGCAGCCCCACCCACTGCCAATTCTTTGATCTCCTATAAGAAATGAAATAAGATCATCTCCCATATTGGGAATTTTTTTCATTCCCTATTTGATCTCAAAGTAATGGGAAGATCATGGCCACATCCATGGCCTCCAGAAAGGGATAAGGTTGTGGAAGAGTAAACGGACGTCTTCTCACCCATAGGGGTACCTTTGCAATTTCAAGTCAAGCATTCGATCAATCTAACCCCTGGTGCACCTCTACCTAATGGGTCAATCTACGACCACTCTCTTCTAGAAAACGAGGAAATCAAGTGGCAAATCTAGGAGTTGCAATAAAAAGGGCACATTTGACCAAGTTCCTCACCTTGTGGGAGCCCAATTGTACTTATACAAACTAAAATGGAAAGGGAGCTAAGTACATTAGTAAGATTTCTTTTAAGTCCAACTATTACCAAGTTTCTATAGAACCCATGGATATATGGAAGACCCGCTTCAAGTCCAATGAAGGTCTATTTTAGTGGTTAGTGATGCCATTCATTTTAACAAATACCCCCACAACTTTTATGAGGCTGATGGATGACATCTTGCATCCTTTCACCAACTTGTTCATGGTTTTATATTTGGATGATATCCTCATCTTTAGCAAGATTTGGGTAGAGAAGTTGCAACATATTTGATAAGTTATTCAAACTCTGTGATAGCACAAGCTATGTGCCAACATGGATAAATCCTCCTTTGGCATGGACTAGGTCCAATATTTGGGCTACATAATTGATGAGAAAGGCATGCATGTGGATATAACTAAAATCCAAGTCATTTGGGATTGACTGAACCCAACGACTCTAATAGAGCTTCGCAACTTCTTGGGCCTTACTAATTTCTATCATAGATTCATGTTGGGTTTCTCTCATATCACTTGGCCCTTAAGTCAATTTACCAAGGCTAGAGGAAAAGCCAAGTTTTTTTTTCTAGTTCATAATAGAAGGCATTCATTGGACTGAAATACTATATTTTCTTGGCACTATTCATCAACTTAATAGACTTGCAACAATCATTTGAGATTGAGAGAGATGCCTCTGATTATGCTATTGGTGTATTCCTCACTCAGCAAAGGCATCTATTGTCCTATCACAGTGAGGCACTCTTTGATACTATTCAAAGGTACCCCACCTATGATAAGGAAATTCATTCTATCATGCAGGCCTACCGACAAGGAAAAAATTATATTGTAGGGAAGGATATTATCATCCACACATATCACCGACCTCTTCAATTTATGCAAACATAGGGTAAGTTGCAGAGCAATCACCGTCATAAATGGTCCACATGTATGCAGCAATTCCATTTGAACATTAAATAAGAAGGGTGGTACCAATCACATCACAAGCTGCCTCAGTCGGCCTCTAATTGTGGAACTGACTATAGTTCTCAACTCTTTTAAGAACAAGAGCTCTAGATGGATACAACTATATAAAAATGATCCAGAACTCACCACCACATACCAAATGTTGATGGATAACAAGAAAGTTCTAGACTTCCACCTCCTAGATGTATTGTTGTGCTACCCAGGACACGTTTGTGTTCCTTCAACCAAGTATGCCAAGATGAGTTGGGAGATACATTACAGTAGGGTAGTAGAGAACTTCGGTGTGGAGAAGACAATGGAATTACTACAAAATTAGTTTTATTGGACAAAACTCCAAAAGATGGTTGGAAAATATATCAAATTCTACACTACATGTGTCATCACCAAGATCAATATTAATAAAAAAGGCATGTACACCCCTCTTCCAACTCTTAGATGGCCTTGGGAATCCATCTCCATGGACTATATATCTATCCTTCCTTCTACCAAGCATGGTTATGACTGTGTGCTTGTGGTTGTTGACAAAATTTCTAAGATGGCCATATTGGTTATCTGCAAGAAGAGTATCACAACAAAATCCATCGTGAAGCTCTTCTTCAAATGAGTGTGGGTACATTTTGGGATCCCAAAAACTATTATATTAGCTCGAGATAGAAAGTTCCTAAGTGCATTTTGGTTGAGCCTCTAGTCATTGTTGGACACCAAGCTCACCAATTCGATTGCATTCCACCCCTAGACTGATAGCCAAACAAAGGTCGCCATAGGATGATTGATCTAAAATCACTCGTGAATGATCTCAGTTAATTAATGAAGGTATTAGAGACTCAAGTGCTGAGGTGTGCCTATGTTATCTTATGCAGCGGATCGATAAGATTATGAAATACACATGCACTAAGATAGTAAGAGAACATGATAAGAAAACACATAAACACAAGAAATTTATTAAGGATTTCACCCAATCCTCCTGGGCTACGTCTCCTGGTCCAGCCTTCAGTGGTGGCCTTTTCTATTGTGTCTTAAAGCAGATATTTTACAATAAGGAGCTCAATTTGAGTCTCACTTAATAGAGAATGATAAGTAGGATTGTATTTGGATCCCCCAAGTCTCCAGAGTACACAGACTCCCCTTACTAAATCTCGACCTCGACTGGTCTCAGTGGTATGAGTCCAATTTGGTACTCAATACCTAGCAGGTATACACAGAGGAGTTGCTTGAACCACTCAAGCCTTCTCTGGAGTTCATAGACTCTCGGACTCTCTCTATCTCTATCTACTCGATGTTGCCTTTGCTCTGTAGGTTAGCTCGGCTTCTTTGTTCTCTGCAATTTTTGCTTCTTTCTCTCTCTGCTCTCTTTTACTGCTTCTTCTCCTTCTTCTACTTTCTCTATCTCTTCGTGGCTTAAAACCAATATGCTCCCCGACTGTTCGTTTCTTCTTCCCGGATCTCTGGATCTCCTACCTCTGTTTGCTGGAATTCCCTTTCTTTGCGTCATCATCACTATAACGCTTCACAGAGAGGTGGCCACTTGTTTCCTCACGAACTTAGTGTCAGATCTCTTTTGAACTGTCGTTATTTCCATTGCTCCAAGATTTCCCACGAAACCGTTCCTTTGCCAACTCATCAGTCATGTCGGACCTCAAATTTCATGTACCTCAGTTTATTTCCCTATCAAATCCGGTCTTCCATCGGGTTGATTCTCCGCCATTGATCTGGAGCCTCCAAATCCTATGGTCTCCATCTATATCGCGTAGGTAAGTTGCTTGACCATTACTCACACGATGTAAGCAGTTTTCTCTCACATACGTTGGACGCGTGTCACCTAGTGTGTGGCATCGTGCTAAACTTGGCCAAACCCACTTACCACTCAAAGTGCACATGATATCCTACCGGTCTTGGGCATGGGGCCCACCTTCTGACTATTTGAGCACGGTTTCCTATTTTCCTTGTGACTGAGCACTCGGGGCTTTCCTCCACTGAGAGTTTTTCCCTGCGATACGCAATTAGTGCAATCAAGAACTACCTCTGTTTTTGGATCTGGGCTTCCGATTGGCAATTTGCGTCCATGTGGGGTCTCCATGGGCCAATGGTCAACGTGCTTTAACCGAGGGTCCTCGTTGTTTCGTGCTGGCCACAAATTTCCATTGTCTAGAGGTCATCTCTGATAAGCTTGTCATTCATAAGATTTTGAAGCCTGACATAATTTGAAACAGTCATGGAAATGTTTAAGGAGCCAATTCGGATCATGACCTTCCCACTAAAAAAGCTTTTGGACCACCAAAACTTGGTTTTCAAGCATCGACTAAGTGAGGGTATAGCTGTCTCACTTCTCCAATCTCTATCCATTTTGCATTGCTTGGCTTTGAACCCTTGAGTCCAATCCTGAGGTACTCAACATCACCCTTGCATGTCGTCCTCACCTTCCTATCCAGAACCGTGTCTTCCTGCAATTCATTGAGATATTCAGGTAACAGATCATCAATAGAAGGCAATTGACTTTGCTCTTCGGGATCTTCAATTAATGAAGGTTCAAATAGTCTCAAGTTGTCTATATTAACGACTGAGTAGATGTGCATGTAAGCTGGTAAATCAAGGCGAAAATCATTCTCACTAGTTTTCTCAAGTATCTTGAAAGGTACATACCTTATTGGCTTTAGCTTTTTACCTTCACCTTGCATTATGTCCTTGCTGATATACATCCAGACTTGATCACCAACTTGGAAACTATGCTCCATCCGATGCTTGTCGTGCCTTGCCTCTTTTCCAGTTGTTCCTATAATGCCCGGTGAATCCCTTAGATTTGTTCAATGAACTTGGTCGCCTTGTCCACATCAGTGTGTCCATCAACTAATATGTCTTTACCAAAGAAAAAATCCAAGGGAGACCTTGGTGTGCAACCAAAGCAGGTCTTGAAAGGAGATCTCTATGTAGAAGAATGTTTTGCTAGGTTGTAAGCATGCTGCACATAACAAAAATGTTCATCCCAAAGTTTGGGATGCTTGCTGCAATAACCTCTGAGCAACTGGATCATTGTCCCATTGACCACTTCTGTCTGGCCATCTGTCTGTGGGTGAAAGGCTGTGCTTTTCTTCAGTTTGGTGTCCATTAGTTCCCACATACTCGACCAAAACTTCCCAACAAATCGAGTGTCTTGATCAGATACAATGGAAGTGGGTAATCCAAAATGAACCCATACATGTAGAAAGAACAACTTTGCAGTTTGTTCATATGTAATCTGTTTATTACAAGGTATCATAATACACATTTTGTTGAACCTATCCACAACAACATATAAATAGTCATGACCTTTCCTAGATTTAGGCAGTCCTCCAACAAAGTCCATGTAAACACTTTTCCAAGGATGAGAAGGAACTGGCAGTGGAGTGTACAAGCCTAGTTTTCTATTGCTAGGCTTGCTTTTAGCACACATGGTACACCCTCTTACATATCTAGAAACTGTCTCATCCATTTTTGGCCAATAACAAAATCTTTGTAGGTGTGCAACCATATTACTTAAACCAAAGTGACCTGATATTAGAGAAGTGTGTGCTTCCTGAATTATCTTTACTCTTTCAGTTTGTGGAATGCATAGCTTCCCATAATGATGCAAGAGTTGGTCCTTAATGTGATAATCCAATTCTTCTATTCATTTTCATTGTCTTAAAGTTGCATATACATCTCTAAAATCTATATCTTAAACATATTGTTCAATGTAGCTCTCACGCAGTACTCAATTATGCTTAAGTATAGTGGATGCATTTATAATAGGCCTAGATAACATATTTGCAATTTTATTGTGTATGCCCTTTTTATATCTGATGACTAAATGAAACTGTTGTAGAAAACTCATCCATCTATAGTGTCTTGATTGTTGCAACTTAGTTTGGGAGTGTAGATATTGAAGTGGTTGATGATCAGTATGTATAACTGTCTCTTTGCCCATTAATTAATGTTTCCACTTTTTCACACTCTGCAGTAATGCATACAATTCTTTATCATATGTGGGATAGTTAACTACGACAGAATTAAATGTCTTAGAATGATAACATATGGGTTTACCATGTTGTATCAACACTACTCCCATAGCATAGTCACTGGCATCTGTTTGGATCTCAAATGGTCTTTGAAGATCAGGCAGTGCTAGTACTGGTTTTATACTAATCTTTTCTTTTAAGGTGTCGAAGGCTTTCTGTTGTTGCCTCCCCACTGAAACACCTTGTTCAATCCTGTTAAAGCATGTAAGGGAGCTGCAATTAAGGAAAAGTTAGAAATGAAATTTCTCCAATATTGTGCTGCTCTTAAGAAGATTCTAACTTCTGTAGCAGATTTGGGTTTAGGCCAGTTTACAATGACTGCCACCTTAGAGGGATCTATCTTCAATTGACCACCCCCTACTATATGACCCAAATAATTCAAATATGTTTTACCAAATTCACATTTTGAGAGTTTAACATAAATTTTTTCTCTTTTCAAAATATCTAGTGTCTGCTTAATGTGATTTAGATGTACTTCCCACGTTTTTCTAAATATAAGAATGTAATCCAGATATACAATAACAAAATCATCAAGAAAAGTTCTGAGTACATCATTCATTATTCTCATGAAAGTAGCAGGAGCATTAGTTAAGCCAAAAGACATAACCTGCCACTCATACAATCCCTGCTTTGTTTTGAAAGAAGTCTTCCATGCATCTTGTTCTACAACTCTGACCTGATGATATCCACTATGCAAGTCTAACTTGGAAAAATAAACA
>APFE030514091.1:262769-281783 GCA_000404065.3 Pinus taeda
TATGCAAGTCTAACTTGGAAAAATAAACAGCTTCTTTCAATTGATCTAATAGATCATCTATGCGAGGAAGGGGATAACAATTTTTTATTGTTATCTTATTCTGTGCTTAGTAATCAATGAACATTCTCCACGAGCCATCTTTCTTTGTCACCAAAATGATTGGAGACCCACATGGTGATGTGTTAGGTCTAATGAACCCCTTCTCGAGCAACTCCTGCACCTGTTTCTTGATTTCTGCATTCTCTAAAGTGGACAACCTGTACATTCCGATGTTAGGCAATGGAGCATCTTGCTGCAAATTAATATCATGCACTATTTACTTTTTGGGTGGTAGACTTTTAGGTTCTTGAAACAAGATATCATATTCTGAAACAACTTTTTCTAAATCAGCTTGTTGTTTAGCATCACAGCCCTCAAATAAATTGGTTTTATTAGGTTTCTTTTCCTTTACAACCATCAGTAAAAATTGTTTGCATGAATTTACAATTCATTTCATCTACCCTAAGTTCATGAGAGTATAATTATTCTGGAGCTTATGAGCTCTTACAAAGTATTCAATTCCATCTTTAACGAGTAGATACTTGTTCTCAGCTCTATAGAAAATAGCTTTTCTATCATACAAGTAGGGACTTCCCAAAATAATTCCACATATATCCAAAGGAACTATATCTAACTCAACCTCATCTACAAATGCTGACCCAAAAGAAAACTTAAGTTTACATTGTCTAGTCACTTGTATTTGTGCTTTATCACTTAACCAACCTAATGGGTATGGTTTCTTATGAGGTGTAGTCAATAATACCAACTTCTTTACAATTGCTTCAAGAATTAAATTTACTTGTGAGCCACTATTAAACAAAGTATCAATCTTTTGATGCTTGGAAATAACTCGAATATGGAAAATCTCATGTCTTTTTCTCTCATTTTCTTCATCATTAATATATTGTGTAGAATTACTAGTAGATGCTTCAGAATTTTTACCTTTTATACCTGTGGCTGCAATGGTTGCTTCATCTCCTGAGTCTGACCCCAAATCTTTTTGAATAGCTGTAGCAATGTTCTTCTTCTTGCCCTTGAACTTATTAGGTCTCAGTTCTGATGCAGAATCCAACAGTGCTCATCATCATGCCCATCCTTCTTACAATGAGTGCATGAAGACTTGCTTTTCTGTGCAGTGTTGGCCTTCCTCTCTTTCCATTTCCATTTTCTTTTCTCCTTATTCTTGCTTGCAATGGGCTTGGATGCTTCTCCAACTTCTGGGTTTCCATTCTTTCCTCTAGCTTCTAGATGCGTAATAGATACCTCATATATACTAGTGTGCCTCATGTAGCTATGTAGACCACCTATGTTCTTCAATAGAGTCTCAAGTGAGTCTAATGAAATTCCTAGAATCGAAGCTATTTTCCTAAATTCTTGGGTGTAATCTTGTACACTTTTCCCTTTCAATTGGTGAAGAGTTTGCTAGCTCATCATGGCTTGCTACATGTAAGCTAGTGGATAGAACTGCTTTTTGATTGCAGAAACAAATTCACTCTAGACAGAAAGAATCTTACCATTTTCTTCATGTCATCTTGTGTCCTGCCTTCCCACCATACCAAGGCAGTGCCTTTGAGGTGTAGCCTGGCTAGCTGAATCTTACTCTTGTCTGTGTCGATACTCTGCACTCTGCAATAAACATCAATTTGTCTGATCCAATTATCCAGCTTCTCTGCATTCAACTCTCCATCATATGTTGGTAAATCAAATTTAACATCTAATTTAATCAAAGATGTCTTCTTTTTATGTTCAGGACTATTAGGAGGTGTGAGAAAGTTTTCTTCTTTCCCTTTTCCTTTTGAGTGGTCATGGAGGAGAGATTCTTCTTCCCCTTTATCTTGTTTGGAGCCTGATGAATCTTCATCTTTATGTTTCCTAAGGTCCCTATACATTTCCTCTACCATGGACCTCATGGCTAGGAAATTATCTATAAATTGGGGATCTAGTCCCAAGGGACTTTCTTCTAACATTTTCTTCTGAGGATAGACTCTTCCAATTTCCGGGTTAGTTTCGACCAACTCTCCTTCTCCTAATTTAAGCTTTGATCTAGTTAGCATTCAAAAGCAAAATCTAGCACAAACTTGTCTAACCTTAAACAACCTAGAGGCTCTAATATCAGTTGATTTGAAATCACTCATGAATGATCTCAGTTAATTAATGAAGGTATTACAGACTCAAGTGCTAGCGTGTGCCTATGTTATCTTATGGAACAGATCGATAAGATTGCGAAATACACAAGCACTAAGACAGTAAGAGAACATGATAAGCAAACACATAAACACAACAAATTTAATAAGGAGTTCACCCAATCCTCCTGGGCTATGTCTCCTGGTCCAGGCTTCAATGGTGGCCTTTTCTATTGTGTCTTAAAGCAAATATTTTACAATAAGGAGCTCAATTTGAATATCACTCAATAGAGAATGATCAGTAGGATTGTATTTGGATTCCCCAAGTCTCTAAAGTACACAAACTCCCCTTATTGAATCTCGACTTCGATTGGTCTCAGTGGTATGAGTCTAATTTGGTACTCAATACCTAACTGGTATACATAGAGGAGTTTCTTGAACCACTCAAGTGTTCTCTGAAGTTCACAGACTCTCGGACTCTCTCTTTCTCTGTCTTCTCGATGCTGCCTTTGCTCTGCAAGTCAACTCGACTTATCTGTTCTCTAATATTTTTGCTTCTCTCTTTCTCTGCTCTCTTTTATTGCTTCTTCTCCTTCTGCCTCTTTCTCTGTCTCTTCGTGGCTTAAAGCCAATCTGCTCCCTAACTATTCGTTTCTGCTTCCCGGCTCTCTGAAACTCCTACCTCTGTCAACTGGAATTCCCTTGCTCTCCGTCATCATCACTGTAACGCTTCACAGAGAGGTGGCCACCTATTTCCTCGTGAACTTAGTGTCAGTTCTCTTTGAACAGTCGTTATTTCCGTTGCTCCAAGATTGCCCACGAAATCGTTCCTTTTCCAACTCATCAGTCATGTCGGATCTCAAATCTCATGTACCTCAGTCTATTTCCCCATCAAATCCAATCTTCCATCGGTTTGATTCTTCGCCATTGATCTGGAGCCTCCAAATCCTACGGTCTCCATCTAATATCACACGGGTAAGTTGCTCGATTGTTACTCACGTGATTTAAGTGGTTTTTTCTCACATTCACTGGATGCGTGTCACTCAGTGTGTGGCATCACGCTGAACTCGGCCAAACCCACTTACCGCTCGAAGTGCATGTGATATCCTACCGGGGGACCCACCTTCTGATGGTTTTCACATGGTTTCTGTTTTCCTCATGATCGAGCGCTCGGGGCTTTCCTTCATTGAGAGTTTTGCCCTGCGATACACGATTAGCGCTTTTCGGTAATCGCATATCAGAAACTGCCTCTGTTTTTGGATCTAGGATTTCAATTTCCAATTTCCATCCATGTGTGGTCTCCATGGGCCAATGGTCAGCGCGCTTTGACTGAGGGTCCTCGTTGTTCTGTGTTGGCCATAAATTGCCATTGTCTAGAGGTAATCTCTGATAAGCTCATCATTCATAAGATTTTGAAGCCTGACATAATTTGAAACAGTCATGGAAATTTTTAAGGATCGAATTCAGATCAATGATAGTGCACATACTATGCTTGTACAACTCTAAGTATCCAAGAATATGAGATGAGAGTCTCCCTTATGTGAAACAAAACTATCACAAAGCTCTCAATAGCTTAACTTGCCATAGACCCTTTCAAGTGGGCTTAGGATTTCAACCACTGTGTCCCATGCCTCTTGCAACTACATAGAAAAATTTACACATGTTCAATATGAAGTTGATAAAGCCATCAAGTTTATTGAGACATTTAGCACATCTACCACATAATTTTCAAGTACAAACAACATAATGAACAACATCAAGTGCCACATAATTTTCAAGTACGTGACGAGGTTTTGTTGCATTTGTAGAAGGAACGCCTTGCTAGAGGCCATCAAAATATTAAACCACTATAATATGAGCCTTGCACTATCACCAAGGTTATGGGTGATAATTATTTTGAGATAAGTATACCCCAATTCCTTGGCTTGCACCCAGTATTCAACGTCCATTGTTGGACACACCAAACATTGTCAAGCAAATGACACCAATAGAGCTCAAACTAGATTATATTGAACATGCCACAATTAATCATATCTGGTGAGTGCCAGTATTGCAGCAAGAATGTTGCAACTCCTAGGCTACTAACTTTACTTTTATCAACCCAGTAGTTCATAACAAACT
Source organism: Pinus taeda (assembly GCA_000404065.3). Classification (NCBI taxonomy): domain Eukaryota; kingdom Viridiplantae; phylum Streptophyta; class Pinopsida; order Pinales; family Pinaceae; genus Pinus; species Pinus taeda. Next base: position 267,053 of record APFE030514091.1, read on the forward strand.
TGGAAGCGTCAGTGCTATATGCATAAGAACTAGTTCTCACTGCAGGTTGTCACTTGGTTAGCCAACACGAGATCACTAGGAGCTCAAGCCAACTTCTATAGATTTCAAAAGAAGCGTTATGTGTGATGAAAGGAAAGAAAGATTACTCTATAGATGTTATTCTAACTGCAGAAAGGAGAAAGACTGGAATGTAAAGAAAAACCTAGTAAACCCTAATTAACAAGCTAATTCTACTTTTGTTAAAGAGAGAGCCCATACAGGTTACCAAAATTTAATTTTTTTTTGGAAAAAACCTGTGAACAGTTTTGAAACCAACGTTTTGAACTAGCTTAGTGAGTCCATCATCAGGGCAATGAGATTGTACTTTGAGAAGAGAGAGTGCGTGAATTCTCATCTTCTCAAAGTTTATAGCATTGCTCATTATGTCCCTTCCATGGTGGGACTTAATGGTGTTAAAGAGAGAGCCCATACAGGTTGCCATAATTTAAATTTTTTTTGGAAAAAACCTGTGAACAGTTTTGAAACCAACGTTTCGGACTAGCTTAGTGAGTCCATCATCATGGCAATGAGATTGTACTTTTAGAAGAGAGAGTGCGTGAATTCTCATGTTCTCAAAGTTTAGAGCAATGTTCATTATGTCCCTTCCATGGTGGGACTTAATGGTGTTAAAGAGAGAGCCCATACAGGTTGCCATAATTTAAATTTTTTTTGGAAAAATCTTGTGAACAGTTTTGAAACCAACGTTTCGGACTAGCTTAGTGAGTCCATCATCAGGGAAATGAGATTGTACTTTGAGAAGAGAGAGTGCGTGAATTCTAATCTTCTCAAAGTTTAGAGCATTGTTCATTATGTCCCTTCCATGATGGGACTTAATGGTGTTAAAGAGAGAGCCCATACAGGTTGCCATAATTTAATTTTTTTTTGGAAAAAACCTGTGAACAGTTTTGAAACCAACGTTTCGGACTAGCTTAGTGAGTCCATCATCAAGGCAATGAGATTGTACTTTGAGAAGAGAGAGTGCGTGAATTCTCATCTTCTCAAAGTTTAGAGCATTGTTCATTATGTCCCAAAAAAATTAATTCTACTTTTGCCAAAAACACTATGAAAACCATGAAAGAAATGCCATTACCTACTCAAGGAAGTAAACAAAATCTAAGCATGCTATTTCTAGAAGCAAATAAGCAAAAACATATGTTTTGATTTTTATGTGTTTTTATGTGAATTTAACATGCATCTAATTTATTGTGTGTGAATGTGGCAGCGAACAGGTGGCGCTAGAGGGTAGTTTTGGAGCTTGGGAGGATGTAGGATGGTGTGGATGGGTCCTAGGAGGTCTTAGGTGGCCTTCTAGAGGATTTCCCCACACTCAACCTTCAAAATAAATCCTATAGGAAAAACTATAATAGGACACAAGAAAACTATAGGAGGAAAACAGGGAAACTACAGGAGGCCTACAAGAGGAGGCCGAGAGCAATTTTGCGTTGTTTTGAGGGTGTGAGAGTGGGTGTAAAAGGTGGATGAAGGTTGGAATGAGGTGTTAGGGCACCTAAGGTCTACCATGAATCACCAGGAGAGAGAAAGATGATTGGGTTTGCTCAAGGAGAGAGGAAGAAGTTCTATGAAAAATGAAGGAAACTAGGGCAGAATTGAGCTGAGGTTTGGGAGACCTATAAGGCATGGATCAGATGGAGGGTGTGATTTTTGGCAAGCTAGCCTACTACTAGAAGAGATCTTCTGCATAGAAACTGACATTCAACTAAGAAAATCAAGCAACCAATGAAATGAGTGCATCCTAGGAAAAACAGAGTTGTGCATTAAAATGGCCTAAACTATGATGTATAGAAGGAAATGTTGGGAAATGCTGTAAGAAAGGAAAGCATGCAAAAGGACTATTATAAATCAGCAAGTGAACATGATAAATAATATCTAAAGAAAAGAAAAACTAGACTATCAACCTACTAGAGAGCTGCAAACACTAGAAGTCCTAGGAATGAGGAAAATCTGTGTTTTTTGGGTAGCAAGAGAGTCTTTGCCTCAAATCATGGTCCCAGAGGGAGGAAGAGAGGCCAAGGCACTTTTTATAGACTTTTGAATCTTCTCTGATCACTGCTTAGCCTACTACAGAAAGCATAAATGGAATCAAGCTACTAAATCATAAAAAGAAACCTATTCTTAACCATAAGAGAAACACATCTAACAAAAAACTAATCTACAAACCGAAGTAAAGAATACAAATACAAGTAAAGAGAAGCTTGGCTGCTTGGATTGGGCCCTAACCCAAGAACTTCAGCCCTCTGAGGTAACTCAGTGCTAGCTCAAAAAGGATTCCATCTTCATTATCAAAAAATAGCAAGATTGCATAAAACTGTCATAAAATAGTAAGCTCAAAATTTGAGCATAGTTTACATAAGCTAAAAAAAGTCGACCCTAATGAGGCCCTAGGAATCTCTACTTATACATCTAAAGCTACCAACAACTTCCTTAAAATTAGGGAGGCTTGGCTCCCAAAACTCAAGATAACTATCAATCATCTTCCACTTGCTCGACTACCTTCTAGTGCATGATTCGGTTGCTTGTACTTCGAGCTGAATGAAGGGGAATCCGAAGTGAGGAGCAATAAATGAAGTGGAATCCCTCCTATAAGTCGTATCCTCTATCTACTTAGAGTTATTTCTACAGTTTGACCACTAGATCCTTGACTTTGACCTCGAAATTCATCAATAATCTGCATTAAATACATGTTAGGCCACATGGCATAATAACTAACTCAACTCACCCTATAAGCATAAATATAATCAGAAAATCATATAATAAGCTAAGAGAATGGTTGGTTTGACTAGCTTAGGAGGTAAAATGAGCCCATATAATTACCCATTTATGAGGCTCATCATCACCCCCTACTGCAGGTGTTGCTCATCCTCTGAGCAACGTAGTAAATCTCTTGGTCTTTCATGGCCCTAGTGGCCTCCCTAACATTCCAGGCTTCTGATGTGGTCTACTCATGTTCTCCATAAAATCCTGCCTTTCTATCTATTTCCTTCCACTGCTCCTCTTCTTCTTCTCTTCTGCCTTCCAACATGCCTAATATGAGTGGAGGACTCAGTTTGAGGCCAATCCAGCTGACCTTCGGCCTTTGCATGGAGCGCTTGTACATTGGAACTCTTTTCAATTCCTCCTTCAGCCTCATGGGGGAATGGCATTCTCTGATCTGCAAGCTGTGGGGTAGGGTGTTCCATATTCTCATGCATGCATGCACACAGTCATCCCCCAAGTAGCCTAAGCATATCTTCAAAGCGTGCAATGGCTTGTTCCTGATTGGCTAGATTTTTGGGGGAAATTTGTGGGTCATTGGAAAGTAGGTTGTGTGTGTTGATGAGTGCCATATGATCTAATGGCTTAGCTCTTATCATCAATGGTTCATTCTGCTCTTTTATTAACAATCTTTTCATTTCTGCTGCCCTCAATTCATCATGGTTCATCCGTGATGCCATGACCATTAATTGTAGATACCCTAGCTTGTCATTGGGGTCCCACACATTCAGGTTTGTGAGGGCCATGTTGTGTAGATAGAACTTTGCCATCTTTGCTTTGTCCTCAGAGGTGCTTTGGTCACACAAATCCATGAACTTCCTATAGTCTTGGAAAGGCATTATGCCTCCTTGTGCCAAAGTTTTTATTTGGAATTGAAGCCATTGATCCTGCAGATAGAGTCCATAAGATTTGGCTAGTGTTCTGCATTTTAATGCTTCTATGGATAAGTTGGACATGTATGCCAAATGAGTCTCTTTCTCCTACAGCTGCCTCCTTAGTAATTCATTCTCATTCTCAAGGTGGCTTCTTGTAATGTCTTCTTTGTCTCTGAGAGCACTCAATTCCCTACCCATTTCCCTGAGTTTGTCTTCCATGTGGCCAATATCCTCAACTCCTTTGGACTTGGTTATCTGCATCCACCTATGCATTCTCATTCTCTCTTTTTCCAATTCGAAAATTAGTGGAATTGCAAATTTCTGTGGGATTATCTTGCCTCCCTCAAGTAGTCTGTAAAAGGAGTCAAGATTAGGCTAGGGGTCAGGTTCTTGTAGCTCTTGTGCTTCCTCTTTCACCTATGGCTACCCTCCTATCTTTTCCTCAAGTTTTTTTGTCTCCTATAGTTTGGACAGTGTCTCATGTAGGACTGTTTTAGCCTTCTGTAGGTCTAGTTTGGGGTCTTGTAGAATTTCCTTTCCCTTCCATATAGAGGATCTTGTAGTCCTCCTTTCATAGGTTATGGGTGTCTTGGAAGAAGATTCTTTCACCTTGATAGATGGTGAATCTTCAATGTTAATGGGAGTCTTTGATGAGGGTTGAGGTTTTCCTATTTTAATTCTGGTACTCTTCCTTGCCCTGAAATACATGGAGGTTTTTATTTTCCTCTTCTACTTTTGCTTAACTGGTGTACTGAGGGTAGTGAGGGCAATTGCTACTTCTCTTTCCAAAGTTTCAGGGGACTCTTCTCTTTTCTCTGCCCTCTCTACCTCCTTTTCTCCCTCTTTTGTCTCTTTTTCCTCCTCCTGCTTTGTCTCTTTTTCTACCCCCTATTCCGTCTCTTGAACTCTCCCCTCCTCTATTTCTTTTGTTTCCTCCTTCCTCTCTTGCTCTACTATGTCACCACTGGCTTCATCTTCTCCTCCTTTTTGTTCTCCCTCCTCACTGACAACAGGACTGGCATCATAGGTTAATTCCTTGATGTCATCCTCAAGTGTCATATTTCTGAAAACTTCCCATGCTATAGGGATTGTAAGGGTATGGAGGGATTCTTCTACTAGGATATTGATTAGGGCATGGTGAGCTAGTTGCTATGGATTTCCTTCTTGTACCTTGGTGCTGGAGTCAATGAGGGACTGAAGGAGAGAGTAAGGGATATTGAGCTTTTGATGCGCTAGGGTATTCATGCCATATCTCAATTCTTGGAGGATTATGAAATGATATCCATAGACAATGTTGTGCCTTCCCTCACAAGAAATGTATTTGATCACTTGGTAGCTAACCTCATCCTAGGGATATGGTACACTAGTCCTCCTAATTCCATTTTTTTCTTCAACAGAGGTTTCATCATCTTGGAAAAATTTCCTCTTGGTAGCCTGGCCAATTATTTTCTCATCTTTACTCCAAGGTAGTCCAAAAGGAAGGGTAGTGACCCTATTGATGAATTTAGGGGTTATTTCAATGGAGAGGAATCTAATGGTTACAGTAGCATGAGTTCTTGTGTGAGGGACCAGAGAGAGAGAGCAAATTCATGGGCAATTTCATCATCAAACCCTCCAAACTTCTCAAAGAAAGTCATCAAGTTTACCCTTGTAAATATTTCCACCACTTGAGGATGTGCATGGAGTCTAGTGGAGTTAGAGGGCTCTTTTCTCATAAACCCCCCTATCATACTTCCTGTACTTCTTTTGAAAAACCAGATATGGAGGTGGAGACAAAGAATTTTGAGTGAAATAGAAAAACAGAGGGGACTGTGTCATTAAAAAAAAAAACAATTTATTTATTTATTTTTTTTTTTTTTTTTCTGTATTTCTACCCTCATAAAGACTCATTTTATCTTCAATTTGAGACCAAATCTTTCACATTTTGATTTTCAATAGAGGGCGTTCATGAAGCCTACCTCTTCAGATTGGAATTCATGCCAAAAATCATGTTTCCTCCCTTCAAAATGACTCATTGCCCCTCCTGTAGAAGTCCGTTGTCTGTCCTATAGATTTCCTGTAGGTGCTCGTGTAGAAAACCTGTAGGGCTCCTGTAGAAGATGCCGAGAGGAAAAATATGGAGGAAATCGATGGAGGATGGTGGATATGAGATTTTGGGGGCATAAGAAGACTGCTATGTGGCTGAGTTATGAGGATAAACTGAAGAAAAGGTGGTGAGAATGCGCGGGGAGGAGTGCTCATTACCTTTTATGGTTGTTTTCGGTTATGAGTGTTGAGATGGCAAGGTGTACATTGCCCAGATTAGGACCGTTGGTCCCCACCTACTTGGTCATCATGACTGCCCTCGTAATCATCCCCTCATTGTTGTATCAGAGTTAACTCTTCCTCCCATTACCTGTCCTTCGCATCTTTTGCTTGAGTTGACTATGCGCACATGTGGGTGATATCTCAGTTAAGTGGAGTCAGCTAAATGAAGGTGGCCAAGTTAACTGGCCACCTTTCTCTCTTTCGATTTCAACCATCTCGTTGCATTCGTATGATTCCTAATTACACAAATGCAAATAGAGGAGTGAATTAACTACTTACCTGTAATCCAAGTGTATTCGCTGCCATCAACTGTGAGGTGCTGTGGCTTTCTCTACTTCATGCCTTCATTTTCCTTCATGCATGCTATCTCTGCTTTCTGCTGTGTTGTTATGCATTTTTCATGTTCTTCTTTTGTTGGGGCTAAGCTGCATGTGCCTTTTCAACCTTAAGATGTGTTGTCCCTTGCTACTGGTGCTAGACTTCTATGGGATTAGCTACTACAAGAATTCCTATAGGAGCTCCTGTAGCTCTTCTCCCCTTGAAAATTCAGCTATTTCCCTGTGCTTGGAGCTCAAGAATGATGCCAAAGGTGGAGATGAATGATGGAGGGATAGTAAGTAAGCTTCAGGTAAAGTTAATGGTGCCTTTTCCTCTCTTTTTTTGTTTTTTTTTTTTTCAAAATTGAAAAACTGTTTTTCTGTGTTTTTTCTTGGAAAAGAAAAAAAGACAATAATGATGCTTGGAGTGTGATGCAGGCTTGGAAATGATGGCAAGGAGGTTTGAAGATGGTAAGAGCGATTATAGGTTCCTCATGAAGCTTTTCTTGTCCCTCAAACTACCTCCTGTAGACACTTTTGGCTCTTTGTAATTCCTATAAGAGCCTCCTCTAGAAAAAACAAAGCCTCTTGTAGAAAACACAGTTTTGGAAGAAGAGGTATAGTGGGGTGAAAGAGATGCCAAAAATGATGGAGAAAGGTGTAAAGAAGATGAGATGGATGTTGGTATGAATGTTAGGGTCCCCTTGGCACCTTCTTCTACTCCCTGTAGTCCCCCTGCAAACCTACAATGCAATAAAAATTCATCTTTTCTTTCTCTTTTCTTTTTTGAAAACAACTAGGGCGCCTAAAAGAGGTTTTCACCTTAATTGCCTGCCCTAGGTGCTTCCAAGGGAGGTTTTCACCCAGGGATCTTATTCATTTCCCTTTTTTTTTTACATCACCGAGCCGCTTCAAAAGAGTTTTTCAACCCAATGATGTGACTCAAGCACCTCATGGAGGTTTTCACTTGAGTCCTTATTTTTTCTCTTTTTTCTTCAGTGAGTGGGTGAAGTGGAAGCTAAGACATGCTCCACTACCATCAATGTTTTATTCAAATATTCAATAAACTCTCTCTTGGAGAGGGGTTTCTTGTAGACTTTCAACCAATGTCCATTAACAAGCATGGGAATGGCTTCATCAATGGTTTTGATCAAAACTGAACCATTGTCATTGCATTTCTCCACAGTGTAGGGTCCGAGCCATCTTGTCCTCATCTTGCCTTTGAAATCCTTGTATCTTGAATCATAGAGTAGTGTCCAAACTCCCTCTTGGAATTGCTTCTCCCTGATATTTCTGTCATGCCATATCTTTCTCTGAAGCTAAACTACCTCCGTATGGAGAAGGGCTTGCAATCTGTATTCATCCAATCCATTGAGCTGAAGTAATCTCTCCTTTTGTGCATGGTTGAAGTCTAGGTCCAGCTGAGCTGCCATCCTTAGGGTATTGAATTCAAACTCTATTGATAGAAAATCCTTCTTTTTGGTGTCCCCATTGGTCTCCCGAATGGGGAAGGTACCCTCTATTCTCTCTCCATTTCCCCTAGAATTTCTGTTTTCAGCCATTGTCTCTAGAGAAATGTTTTGTTCTTCTTCTTCCCCTATAGGTTCTTCAAATATGTCTGGATGTTCACCTAAGGGTTCTTCTTTATTGTAGCCACCAAAGAAGAGAGAAGGTTGGCTGTGTGAAGTAGTGCAGGTGTTGGGCAAAATTTTTCCTAAGTTATCACTACTCCTACGAGGCATGAAAGGAAATATTTTTGGTTGATTTTTTGTTTCTTTTTCCCCACACTGAAAGTACTTGCAGAAACTAAAATTGTGATTGAACAAAACAAATTGCAACTAGCTAAAATGAACTTGCTGAATGAAAATTTGAAGAATTGAAAAGGAAAGCAAGGAAATGTAGAACTGAAAGAAAATAAATGAGTAGTCTACTTTTGCTGAAATAAACTATTAGCAAAATGTTGCAATAGGAAATAGAAGAAAGCAATAATCACAGAATACTCTGATGCTTCCCCAGCAATAGTGCCAAAAAGTGGTGAGCGCCAGTATTGCAGCAAGAATGTTGCAACTCCTAGGCTACAAACTTTACTTTTATCAACCCGGTAGTTTGTAACAAACTTGGAAGTGTCAGTGCTATATGCACAAGTACTAGTTCTCACTGCAGGTTGTCACTTGGTCAGCTGGTGCAAGATCACTAGGAGCTCAAGCCAACTTCTATAGATTTCAAAAGAAACCCTATGTGTGATGTAAGGAAAGAAATATTTCTCTACAAATGCTATTCTAACTGCAGAAAGGAGAAAGACTGGAATGTAAAGCAAAACCTAGTAAACCCTAATTAACAAGCTAATTCTACTTTTGCCAAAAACGCTATGAAAACCATGAAAGAAATGCCATTACCTACTCAAGGAAGTAAACAACATCTAACGATGCTAATTCTGGAAGTAAATAAGCAAAAAACATATTTTTGGATTTTTATGTGTTTTTATGTGAATTTAACACACATCTAATTTATTGTGTGTGAGTGTGGCAGCAAACAGGTGGCGTTAGAGGGAAAATTTGGAGCTTGGGAGGGTGTACGATGGTGTGGATGGGTCTTAGGAGGTCTTACGTGGCCTTCTGGAGGCTTTTCATACACTCAGCCTTCAAAAGAAAACCTACAGGAAAAACTACGGGAGGACACAAGAAAACTATAGGAGGAAAACCGGGAAACTATAGGAGGCCTACAGGAGGAGGCCGAGAGAAATTTTCACTATTTTTAGGGTGTGAGAGTGGATGGAAAAGGTGGATGAAGTTTGGAATGAAGTTTTAGGGCACCTAAGGTCTATCATGAATCAGCAGGAGAGAGAAAGATGATTGGGTTTTCTCAAGGAGAGAGGAATAAGTTCTATGAAAAATGAAGAAAACTAGGGTAGATTGAGTTGAGGTTTGGGAGACCTATAGGGCATGGATCAGATGGAGGGTGTGATTGTTGGTAAGCTGGCCTACTGCTGGAAGAGATCTGCCACATAGAAATTGATAGTCAACCAAGAAAATCAAGCAACTAATGAAATGAGTACATCCTAGGAAAAATAGAGTTTTGCATTAAAATGGCGTAAACTATGATGTATAGAAGGAAATGCTGGGAAATGATGTAAGAAAGGAAAGCATGAAAAAGGACTATTGAAAATCAAGAAGTGAACATGATAAAGAAGATATAAAGAAAACAAAAATGGACTATCAACCTACTAGAGAGATGCAAACACTAGAAGTCCTAGGAATGAGGAAAATCTGTGTTTTTGGGGTAGCAAGAGAGTCTTTGCCTCAAATCATGGTCCCGGAGGGAGGAAGAGAGTCCAAGGCACTATTGCTAGCCTTTTGAATCTTCTCTAATCACTGTTTAACCTGCTATAGAAAGCATAGATGGAAGAAAGATACTAAATCATCAAAAGCAACCTATTCTTAACCATAAGAGAAATACACCTAACAACAAACTAATCTACAAACTGAAGTAAAGCATACAAATACAAGTAAAGAGAAGCTTGACTACTTGGATTGGGCCCTAACCCAAGAGGTTTAGCCCTTTGAGGTAACTCAGTGCTAGCTCAAAAATTATTCCATCTTCATTATCAAAAAATAGCAAGATTACATAAAATTGTCATAAAACAGTAAGCTCGAAATTTAAGCAAAGTTTACACAAGCAAAAAAAAAGTCAACCCTAGTGAGGCCCTAGGCCTCTCTACTTATACATCTGAAGCTACCAACAACTTTCTTAAAATCAGGGAGGCTTGGCTTCCAAAACCTGAGATAACTATCATTGATCTTCCACTTGCTCGACTGCCTTCTAGTGCATGATTCGGTTGCTTGTACTCCTAGCTGAATGAAGGGGAATTCGAAGTGAGGAGCAATAAATGAGGGGGATTCCCTCCTATATGTCCTCTCCTCTATCTACTTTGAGTTATTGCTACAATTTGACCACTAGATCCTTGACTTTGACCTCGAAATCCATCAATAATTTGCATTAAATACATGTTAGGCCACATGGCATAATAACTAACTCAACTCACCCTATAAGCATAAATATAATCAGAAAATCATACAATAAGCTAAGAGAATGGTTGATTTGACTAGGTTAGGAGATAAAATGAGCCCATATAATTACCCATTTATGAGACTCATCAGTATCATGGACACAAATATTAAGAACACTCATTAACAAAGGATCCAAGTGTATCACGTTTTCAAATTTCCAGCTCTTACACCAAGGAGAGTGGCTCACTAGGGACCAAGTTCAACAGAATTTTCCTCACCTCATGGAGGCACTTAATGCAATGGTGCCCATTTCTTCCTAAGGGGAGAGGATTGATCTAGGTGGATATTGGTGTCCACCCATCTATTCCACTTAAACTCCCAAGAATTTTATCTATTAGTTTCCTATCTTTTATCACTATTTCCTGTTTTGACAATTTTCTATTTTTGGCACTTCTTGGGTCCTAAACTTTCGAAGATGTTTTGAGGCCGTAAATGACATTTTTTGGGGAAATGGGAAAACATGTAACGAAGATGGAATTTTGTAGTCAAAATTTGTTTTCTCAGATAGAATTTTCTAACAGGATATCATGTGTCCCAAACAAAGATCGTGTGTAAAAGTTACGACCCTGAGAAGTTGAACTTCCAACTAACCCCATCAGGGCCCATATCTTTTGGTGCTTCATCTCCTAGGGTTAGGTTTTTGGATGTTTATGGTTTCTCATTATTTACTCATGATAAAAAAGCCTCTGATCCTTATTGTAACACAATTTATAAGGCATGTAGTTGTCTCATCTCTTCTCAAACATAAGCTACCATCGCCTGAGCTAGTTTGCTTTCATTTTGCATGTAAATATTTTTCAACATTTTCTATTTATTAATTTAAGTCCATTTATATTGCATCTCTGTGTTTTTTTTTAAATCTGTATTTCATGTTGTTCCTTCATAAATCTAGATTAATAAGGTCACCAAAAACATCAACAGAAGTAATTTGAGACATACCATGAATCATCTCAACAATATACTTCTTTTGTCAATTTACTTCATTCTACCATGATTGCAATCCTACAATCCCTCAATAGTCTCATCTTTATCAACCATCTGAGTAATAAAAGATCAAAATCATTTTTTTATTCCTAGTATTCATCAAATAACTAAATATTATCTACCTAAAGGGAATAAAATTCTTCATGAAGCTATTAACAAATGCTATAACTAGCATTTGCACTAGATGTTGCAAAGGAAACGTCATAAGTCGATAGCACATATGGAAGAAGAGCATAGATTCTAGCAAATTTTCTAGCAGATTTTTATTCGAGAGTATTGGAATAGTAGTAACAGGGGCTTTCAACATTTATCTATGTGTTCCAATGTATGTATTCCAACTATGTTTATAGATTATAGTGAGATTCAGATTGCAGTTTTGATTACCCTTTAAATTTAGATAGTGTTAGTTTCCATTAGAAGAAGAATCTGTTTACAATGCGTTAGACAAATTCCTAATGGTATCAGAGAGGTTTTCTTAAACCTCCTAAAAATCCTTGAATGAATGGTAGGACTGCTACCTATGAAAGGGAGTTGTCATGAGGCTCTAGGGGTCAGATGTTGTGATCCATGCTTGAGAAAAGCACAATGAATTTTGATTAGGTTGTCGAGTTTTTTGTTAGGTTGCTGAGCTATCTTAACTTTTGTTTAGGCGATATTCCAATGCATCAGTATAGTTATAGTCAATCTCAGATACAACAACAATAAATTGAGAGGAGGTGAAGGGTAAAGAGCTAGTACCCATTGCATTAAATAGGTCTTGTTATTTTTGGAAACCTTTTGGCTATTGCTATCACTTAGAATTTTTCCCCAGAAGTTATCAGAAGAAGGAAAAGGCCGATGTAACTACAAACCAATCTTTTAAGTATAGGCTCTATCCAACCTATGACTCAGAGAGGGCTCTCTCCATATGATTTAGCTTTTGTTTGCTGAGATTTTTAGCCTAAGCTCTTAGAAAGTTCGGGGGGGGGGTTTGATTTGTATTGAAAGGTTGGATGTTGGAATCCTTAAAACAGATGGATAAAATGACGTCTCCTAACTATTGGGCTATAGAGTCAAAGAAGGGCAGCAAAACTAGAATCAATTTAGTAAAGGGAGTGTTCAAAGGGCAAGCTAGCAGAGTAAAGTGCAGGTCTTTGGGCTGAATGGGTGAAATGATCTTAACCAGGGTGAGAGAGAATTTAAGAATTCTCAAACTGGGATTAAAATGAGGAACAGAGTGTTAGTGTTAGCCTTTGAAGCCTTCCATCATGGATCAAATATGCTCTTACAAATTGGTCTCAGGGTGTCAAAGTCAAATTTTGTCATTTCAGTGAGTCTTCAAGTAAACTTTAGTCACTAGGTATTAGGTCTAGGGTTGTTTTCACTCCTTCCAAAGTCTTCCAAGTATTGGTCCATGTCACCATTTAGCTTAGTGTACCATCATTCAAAGAGTTGTCATCATCATTTCAGGTTCCAATGGGTCATTTTACACCTTGTTCGTGCTTTAGTTGTACTTGGGTAGGCCCATTTCCCTCTCCTAGGGTTTTTAAGGTAATTTTTCTTAGATGGTCAAATCATCAACAAAACTTGTATCCTGATGCTCATACACCTTCCCCTATCTTTCGTATACCTTCTTAAATGCTTCCCATCACTCATATCCCTCAAATTCATCATTTTCCCACAAACCCTAGTTTATTGCTACAATTTGACAATTTTCTAGGCTAGGCCTATGTTTTGCCCTTTTGGACCCCTTCCCCTCACTCAACATTTGAAATTCCACTTTCCCCTGATTGCTAACATCCCTCCCTACTTCCTAAAATTTTCTCAAGAATTTAGAAGCCCTTTATCCCCTTCGTTTCCCTTCATTTCCACAAATCCCTTGTTCCACACATCGGGATAGGTTTTCTTCAAATTATGTTTCTGAGCAAGAAAAGATAGTGGTGACTCCACTGGGGAATGTAGTTTTATGTTCCTCAACAAAATGTATCAAGTTTAGATCTGATTGTTGATGGTGGATAACGATTAGACATAGGAAGGCTGAAATCATTCACCTGGTGACTCCAAATCAGTTTCAAGATCAGATCCAAGGACTCCACTAGAGGATGAACCTGACCAACAGAAACATGAAGGGAAAATATGGAAAGATCAGGTATTCAAGTTGGAATTTCATCCAAGAAATTATGTTCTTTATTATAAACTATTTCTTCTCTTTTCCCGAGAATGTCAAGAAGGCTTTAAAAAGTATATTGTATTCAAGGAAAGATCCTAGATCTGCATTTAATTCTTTCCCTTTGAAGATTGTGAATACAAAATATGTGCATGCCTTTGATCTTGATCAAGACCCTTCTTTTGAGTTTTATGATGATCATCTTCAAATTGATGAGCCTCAAGAGACAAAGACTTATTCTACACCTTCTTTACATATTCCTATACCTTGTAAAATTCTAGATAGATACAAGCCTCTGGTTTTACCTCCTATATCCCATGTTTTCCATAAAAATAATTACCTATATCTACTAAGATTTGATAGTGAATGTGACAACATCACTGTTGAAAGACATGCACTGAATTTTGAGTATTTTCTTGACCTTTTTGAAGTTGATGAAGAGGATGTCAGTATTAGGCTTTTTGCTCTTTCTTTGCAAGGAAAAGTCAAGAGTTGGTTCAAAACCCTGCCTGATGCGAGCATTTCAAACTTCCAGCAGTTCGTCAAAGTTTTCCTCAACAGGTGGGTCGTTAGACAAAACCATTTCTTGATTATAGAAGAGAATAACCAGTTGAAAAGACTTCCAGGGGAGAGAGTACAACAATTTTCTACCTAATTTAACCAAGTCTATTTTTCGATGCCGGTTAATATAAGACCTCCTCCTGGATCCGCTCTCTTGCACTACCCGAATTCCTTTGATCCAGAAATGGAGTTTCAACTGACAGAAAGGAACCTTACAACACTTGAAGAGATGCAAAATAGTGCAGTAGATGTAGAGGCTAATTTGCTAATCAGAAGGGAAAAGTTGAAGGAAGAAAATATGAAGAACATAGATCCACAGGAATAGACATCTTTAGAGGTAAAGCTCGACATTTTAGTAAGTGCATTGGAAGAGATGAAGAAAAGGATCACCACAAGGAATGAGTATAATGTTCAAGACCATGGCTCACTGATTGAAGAGGAACAAGTTGTTGATCCAAAACATTTCCTTTATTATCCCAGTTGTCATAGTGTTGGGTCCCTATAATACTAGTGATTACCCCATTACTATTATAGTTATACCCCTTATTAATATTTTTGTGCCCCTATTGCTCCCATATTGTTATTACTGTGCCCCATAGAATCCCTCTATTGTTATTTTTGTGGCTTTATATTATTATTGTTAGGTCGGCTGGTTTATATTGT
>APFE030514091.1:286377-304411 GCA_000404065.3 Pinus taeda
CTTATACCTCTGTAAGAATTCCTAGCTAAAACAAAAGATTCTTATGGAATTGCACACTTCTCCCTTAGGAGGGCAGTCAGGATTTTTAAAAACTTACCACAGGGTTAAGAAGGAATTTTTTTGGGATGGCCTTAAATCAGATATTCAAAATTTTGTGGTGGAATGTTTGGTTTGCGAACAAAATAAAGTTGAAACAACTAAGACACCAGGTCTTTTACAACCTTTATCCATTCCAAGCCAACGTTGGGAGGAGGTTTCAATGGATTTTATCACAGGTTTACCCAAGTCTGAGGGAAAGAGTGTCATCATGGTGGTAGTTGACAGACTTACCCAGTATGCACACTTTTGTGCATTATCACATCCATTTAAAGCCAGTACAATTTCTACTGCATGTATGGAAACAATTCAAAAGCTACATGGAAACCCAAAGATTATGTAAGTGACAGAGATCCCATTTTCACTGGAAATTTTTGGACAGAATTATTTTCTTGTCTTGGTACTCAGTTAGCTCATAGCTCATCTTATCATCCTCAATCTGATGGGCTAACTGAGATAGTAAACAAATGTTTGGAAGGATATCTTCGTTGCTTTGTATCTGATAAACAGACACAATGGGTCAAATGGTTGCCTCTGGCTGAATGGTGGTATAACACTTCCTTCCATACAGCAACAAAATGACCCCATTTATGGCACTTTATGGGTATCAACCACCATCCATCACATCATATTTAAGAGAAAATTCTAAGGTTCAGGCAGTGGAACATCACATCGAACATCAACAACAAGTCCTCAAACTCTTAAAGGATAACCTCGTGTTGGCACAAAATAGAATGAAACAACAGGCAGATCAACATCGCAGTGAAAGAAGTTTTGATTTAGGTGATTGGGTATTCCTACGGCTACAACCATATAAGAAAATGTCCCTCAAGCAAGTTAATAAGGATAATAAATTATCACCAAAGTATTATGGTCTGTACAAGGTGTTGCAAAAGATTGGTACTATGGCATACAAATTGGAGCTTCCTGCGGCTTCTTGATTGCACCCAGTTTTCCATGTTTCATGTTTAAAGAAGGTTATAGGCGACAAGCTCCCAGTTCAAACAATATTGCCAGAACTTGACGAGGAAGGAAAAATTATATTGGAACCGAAAGTAGTCATAGAAACAAGAACTCGACAGCTACGAAATTGTTCAATTTCCGAGTATCTTATCAAGTGGAAGAACTTATCCGCTGAAGATTCCACATGGGAGGATGAGAATTTTATGCAGAAGTATCCAGAACTACTCAAGCGTTGAGGACAACACTTTTTGAAGGCGAGGGGCATGTTGGGTCCCTATAATACTAGTGATTACCCCATTACTATTGTAGTTATACCCCTTATTAATATTGTTGTGCCCCTATTGCCCCCATATTGTTATTACTGTGCCCCATAGAATCCCTCTATTGTATTTTTGTGGCTTTATATTATTATTGTTAGGTCGGTTGGGTTATATTGTGACTCCTTAGACTCTTATATATAGAAAGGAGGTTTTGTCATTTGAATCATCCAAGAATTGTTCATTTATGTAATGTAAAGGAGGTTTCCCCCTCGAAGAGTCTGAATTCTAAGGCGTTGATCTATATTTTCTATCTTTCTTGAGCTGGTTTCATAACACATAGACCTGATAATGATTGTTTAATAGATAACCTTGGACAAGAGAGATTTCTTGGTATGACATGTATGCTTGATGATGTGTTTTTTAATGATGGTTTTCCTCAGTTTGATTAGTATGATGATGATTATGTCCTCCAAACAGAAGCTAGTTTTGTAGATAAATCAACAACTGGTTTGTGGAAGGAGGAAGTCCACTTTAAGCAACTCGAATACAGTGATCAGCCGATACATATCAGCTATGGAAGTAAGGAGGAAAGTGCAACAAATTTTGAAGTAAGTGAAGGATCTTTACCTTTTTGTTTTACTTCATTTCAGATCATCAAAGACAACTTTCATGCTATTAGAAATCAACCATCGATAAGTTTCGATCTGAACCATCTTGAGGGCAATGAAATCCTTGTTCAAGACTTCTCATATCTAGATTTGCAGCCCACGAATGCTGTTGAAAGTCAAGTTGAAGATGAAGACTCGGAAATTTGAACATATGATCAAATGATGCAAGATGATTCTGTACCTTTCTGTTTTGAATCATTTCAGTTTTTGAAGGGAAATTTGAATAGTATATCTTCAATAAAGGATGAGCAACCTATAGAAAATCATTCCATCTCATTGGAACCAATCGAAAATGGGTTGCAACAGTCTTTTCAAGTTTTTCATGATCCAATAGCTGATGTGTTGGATGATGTTTGCAGTCAAAGTCCTTCTCCACTAGCTAACTATGAGATTGAAACAAGTATTGATACAAACTTGATCCGGTAGCCGGTTTCTTTGTCATTTTCAGCAACAGTCTCGTCACAAAGCTTAGATGAAACTTTGCATTCATGGTATGAGGAGGAGAAAGGTAATCCATCGGATGAGTTAAGTCCCAGTGCACATGAATTTCAAGATCCTTATGCAGTATTTTTGGAGTCGAATAAAGAATCCATATTATTCAATGGATCTATTTACAAGTTTTCATGGAAGTTGCCTTTCAGTAGTTTTCTTTTGTTTTTCATAAGCAAGCACTTGTGGAGAATGAAAACAGTAGCCAGAATGCTTACTTGGTTGCATTGGTTGTTTCACTTCACTTGATCAAGTGATGACTAGAATAGTTAGGCTAGGTTTTATTGAATAAGCTCCATTTTGAGCATATTTTCTAGATTTACAGTTGTGTTTTAGTTAGTTTCAAGTCATTTTGTGTCTTTGAGTCGTTAGTTTTCAGTCATCCATTTAAGTTTTGTTTTTGAATCCATGCTCAATGGATAAGGATACTTGGTCTACAGTGTTCTTGGCACCTCCAAGGAGCTACCATCCCCAATGGAGCCAATGTTAGTTTCATCCTTTGAAGCCTTCCATCAGTGATCAAATATGCTCTTACAAAGTGGTCTCAGGGTGTCAAAGTCAAATTTTGTCATTTCAGTGAGTCTTCAAGTAAAATTTGGTCACTAGGTATTAGGCCTAGGGTTGTTTTCACTCCTTCCAAAGTCTTCCAAGTATTGTTCCATGTCACCATTCAGATTAGTGTACCATCATTCAAAGGGTTTTCATCATTATTTCAAGTTCCAATGGGTCATTTTACACCTTGTTCGTGCTTTAGTTGTACTTGGGTAGGCCGATTATCCTCTCTTAGGGTTTTGAAGGTAATTTTTCTTGGATGGTCAAATCATAACCAAAACTTGTATCCTGATGCTCATACACCTTTCCCTATCCTTAATATACCTTATTAAATGCTTCCCATCACTCATATCCCTCAAATTCATCATTTTCCCACAAACCCTAGTTTATTGCTACAATTTGACAATTTTCTAGGCTAGGCCTGTGTTTTGCCCTTTTGGACCCCTTCCCCTCACTCAAAATTTTTAATTCTACTTTCCCCTGATTCCTAACATCCCTCACTACTTCCTGAAATTTTCTCATGAATTTAGAAGCCCCTTATCCCCTTCGTATCACTTCATTTCCACAAATCCCTTGTTCCTCACATCGAGTTAGGTTTTATTCAAATGATGTTTTTGAGAAAGATAAGCTGAATTTGACAAAAGTGAACGAGGTTTTCATTCATAATTAACCCAGAAAGAAAAACCTCTTTCAGTTTTTACACAGGTTTCATGGTTTGGGAGCAATGTCAAAAACATCATTGGCCTCAAGAGGATTGATGCACGTCTAGAGTGACCTTGGGAAAATCAATATTTCACCTAGAGGGCATGTTCAAATGACTTGATTGATGATTTAAATGATATCTATATAGAGATATATTTCCAATGAGCTATCATGAGCTCAATTTGGAGTTGAGGAAGACCTTCAAAAGTTGACTGCAACAACACTCTACATTTAGGCAGCCTCATTTTTCACATTTTGACCAGTCTTGGAAGATTTGACTTTTGACTAGGAAAATGAGCTCCAAATTGAAAAATTCAAGATATTCTGGAAAGTATACTCGACAATATTTCCAACGAGCTATCACATGCCCAATTGTGATGTCGGAAAGGCAGTAAAAACTCGCCTTGAATTTGGTGTTGTACATAGGAATAATGGCGCTGCGCATTCGGAGGCTCGTGCTGCGCATCAGGGAGGTGTCGTGCATCAGAGCGAAACTTCCTTCAGAAAAATAAATTGGCATTGTGCAATAGGGAGGCCCTATGCATTGGGATGGTGGCATTGCGCATTGGGCTGTGAAGCTTCCAAACCTGTAAAAATCATTTTCAATCACTGCAATTGCTTCATGTCACCTCCTATCAAGTAAGTAGAGCCTCTTTTCAGTTGAAACTAGGGTTTACATGAATTTTTGGTGGTTTATACCTCTCTAAAACCTAAAACCTAATTTGTCTCTAAACCTATCTCATACATTTCATACCATAGTTGTTTATCATTATCCTTCTAAAACCCTATGCCCTAAATCCCTTTGCCCAAAACCTATCTCCTAATCCCTGCCCTAACTCCCTAAACATTATTCCCTTCATCTATTTTTTCCAATCCCCAAACCCTAATCCCTACATCCCACTATTCCCAAACCCTATCCTACATAAAACCCTAAACCTACACATACAAAACCTATTCTACCTACTCCCCTACAAACCTTACCTATTCCCCTAAAAACCCTACCCTCTCTCCTAAATCCCAATCACATTCCCTAAACTCTATTTACATATCATACATTCACATACCCTTCCATACACTCTGTCCACTTCATTCCTCAACTCTGTTTTCACTTCACCACTGTCCATATAACCACAAGTGTTCACAACAATAAAAATGGAGAGAGATTTTGACCTTGTTGACCATGAGGAGACATAAAGAGTTAATGTCATTGACTTGGATGCTCAAGATCCAAGGATTGTACAAGACATGATCATCAAAAAGCAAGAGGACAAGATACAAGCTTTGTCAGTTAATTTAGAGAGGGCTAAGTGGATCATGAGAGAGAGATATGGCTTGAAAGGGTAAATACCCACCTTGAGGGCCTTCTAAAGAAAGCAAATAGAGACAACAAGATGCTAAGGCATATGGCCCACCATTATTTGGCCCGCAATAGAATATGCAACAAGAGGATTAAGCACCTTAAGGCAAGATTAAGGAGGGCCTTAAAAGGAAAAAAGAGGAGTGAAAAGCTCAACATTTTGGCTAATGTGACTTTAGCTCATCAAAGTAACCCATGATGTAGCTTTTAGCCAAAATTGGGCAAATTTTGAATTTTTTTTGTCATTTTCCAATTTTTGAATTAGGCAACACAAGAAATTCCAGTTGATGCGCAGTGCCACCAGTGTTGCGCATTGAATTGGTGCATCCTCTTTACAAATGGCTTATAGATTTGGATTTAGCTTAAAAATGATAAGCAAACCCAAAAAGTTTCATCAATTTTGGAGAAGATCTTGCCACCAAAGGGGCAAAAAACACTCAAAAAATTCCCTCTCTACCACTTTTTGGACCCACAGGAAGAAATCTTGGGATAATTTATTTTTGAAGGGGAGAATCAACTCCAAATCAGAAAATTCAAAGTGTTCCAGAGACTAGACAGACAGAGCTTTCCAATAAGCTATCTTGGGACTAATTTGGATGAGTGGAAGGCTTCCAAAAGTAGCCTTGAAGCAGCGTTGTGCATCAGGCTCAGGGCACTGTGCATCAGGCAAATTTTTGTCAATTTTGCTTAAAACTCAAAATTTCTCCCAGTTTGACTACTAGTTGAATTTTTCTCTTATCCTTCATAAATTTTTGATGGTAAATAATGTAATGTGATGTAAATTTTATGAAAAATGACTTGAGGGGGTAGATATATCAATGAAAAGTGGTTTAAAACTCAATGTATCAGTTTCCTTGGTTTTAGAGGCAAGCTGTTCCACTACCTATATTCCTGTTCTTAGTTTAGATATGGTTGAAACCACCCCTCTTCTCATGGATTCAACCCCTGATGGATAGGATAGATGGTTTGATGCCTATGTTATGTACTTTCTTAGTCATTTGTAAAAGTTGGACTCTTGTGGATGATTTGAGCTCTATTGTAAATCACTTCTGCAGTTTGGCAAGGAAATGAACTAGGGTTTTGCAACATTTTGTGGGATTCTTATCGTAATGTGTCTCGGCATTGTTTCTTACTTTTTTATTTAGTTTCTCTTATGTGTATATGTACCAACATCTACTTCTTTCTTCATAACTAAATTAATCAAGAGAATTAGGTGGAATCCATTGATATTCAATGCTTTTCCTAGAGGATACATTTAGTTTTTAACGTTTTCTGTTGTTTGAAGAGGACTCATGAACTTTGCATGCTCTCTTAAACTCCTCACCAAAATTTAGACTTACCATCACACCCAATTCAAAGTGCCAAAACACCTACCTACCTCGCCCCACAGAAACTCCTGCAAATCTGAGTTAATTTCCCATACCTAAAGTTGCCTACTCCATTTGATCCAAGAACAAAACTTTTAAATTCAACAAAAAACCCTAGAGCTACTATACCTAGCCTAAAATACAATTTCAATTTAGTCATCTCAAGCTATAAATGCAATCATCTTAATTGAGATTGACAAGGAGAGAGCCCTCTCCTAACCTGGTAGGGCTAGCTACCAGGTTAAGTGTGATTTGATGTTACTCTAGACCTGCCTTCCTTTAGCCTGAGGTAGATCAAGGCACTAACACAGAGGATAGTCATGAGCAAAGGGAAATTAAGAATACTTTACTATAGATTAGAGGGAAACTACCTAAACTAAGGAGCAATCAAGAATTCCTTAACTTAGATAATTAGCAGAAAACATTAAAATGCATAATAGTTAAAACAGAGTGCAATGAAGCAATTTCTGAGATATCATTCCATATTATAGCATTCAGATTTAAGATACATTAAAGATTATGGAAAAACTTTTAAATAAAGATAACAACACAAGAGAAAATACTTGTCTATACTTTGCACTACACATGAATCCTGTGAAATGTCTTGGCTTTATTCATTAATCCAACTTGTTGGTCCAAACAGTGATACAATAGCTTACAATATTTGAACAAGAAAGTCTATAGAAATGTCTAAGAATCCACCCTACATACTTTGAATTGTGAAGTATTTATACAAAAAATTATTACAAAATGTCTCAAACTAATTTGAGATTTAATCTAGGAAATACAAATATCTTCTTGCAAGAAGATAGAGACAACTAATGAATTGTTTCATGCTATCCATTTTTATGTGGCACTGCTAGCTTTTATGGTTGGATTTGTAACCCTTTATGCTAGCTTGTAGTTGTGGTGTTTCACACTGGAATATTCTTCAAATTTTATCTTTCACCTGATACTCTTTGACCCTGATACTCTTTGACCTTGCTGCCCTGTTTTCATCTGTTTACCTGGCTACAATTTTTACTGTATAGTGAATTTTTACTGTAAATTTCTCACAGTAAATCAGTCATATTTTCCCACCATTCTACCTCAAGTAATTTTCCATTCATCATCCTCCTATAGATCTCACCGGTTTCAGTATACTTGGCAAAATTTGGCTTGGTGAGGAATAAATGTTTTATCTCATGCTCAAGGAAAAACAAGTTTTCAAATGTGTTGTACAAAACTTTGCCTGTTGGTAAGGCTTTTATTGATGAAGTGCTAGCTTGTTCCTTAGCCAACTATCTGATTCTATTACGATAGTCCAACTGTGTCATGATTTTATCATTAATAACTAATGGACTAAGTAATCCTTTCTCCCTCAAAATTTGGAATTTAGCCATGAACCTATAATGGATAGCTGCATGTTATGGTACTTTTATTGTAAGTTCAACATTAGGTTTCTCTTGGAAAGGACCTTCCTTATCTCCAAGATGGTTTTAGTCCTATATTCTATATTGAGTTCTTGGAGCTCATACGTATTCTTACTGTTGAGGAAGTGGATGAGTCTATTGGCGTCCTCAAGCTTATATCCCAACTCCTCCTTTACTTTCTAGATAGCTTCTGTAGCTATCTTTATTAATTCTGTTTGTTCAAAAATAACTTGAATAGATGGCCAAATATCATTGGCAGAGTGAATCATATTAGCCACAACATTTCCTTGGTTTGCCCAAGGGGTTTCTCTAGTGTTAATTCTTTCTCTAAGACTTCAATTCTTTTACTCATTCTTTGGACCTTTTGTGCTTCTTCCTTTTGCTTAATCTGGGCAAGTTTGTAGTCAGTTTCCAAACTTGCCACCGTTTCTTTCAATCTGTTCATTTCTGTACCCTGAATAGACATCTCTTCCATGGATTTAACCAATTCTTCTTCTTTCTCTCCTAATGTACCTATTGTTGTAGATTCTGTTGTGACTGGCAATGTTGTGGCAGGTGGAGTTGTATGTGCCAGTGAAGATGCCAATGTAGAAGGGACTATTGTGGATATTGTAGGGATGACATCTTTAGAAGTTGTGGCCTAGTCACTTTGCTTCAATTGAATTAAAGTGTCCAACTCCTTTTTTGTCTCCTTTAATTGATCATTCAGCTTTAGGACCAAGTCCATTAACTCCTCATGTCTAGTTTGGCTCTCTAAGACTTCTAGAGTTTGAGGATGTTGCAGTTGGGGTAGTTTTAATTTCCTCTTAAGTGTAGCAATATCATTGTTTTTCTTTATAAGGTGCTATGCAGCTTTTATATCCTTGGGATCGTGTCCCAATTCAATCACTAAGTCCTCTAAGGATTTGATCCTTGTACCCTTGGCTTGTGAGGAGGCCTTCTCTAACTAAAATTGTTTTGAGATATTGTTTAAAGAGTTTTGCAGCTGATGGGAAACTATGGCTTTACCTGTCAGGGTGGAGTATATCATCTCTCCAGCCTATTTGTGCAGTTCAATCTGATCTATGGGATGAATATCCCTTGCCAACACTTCAAAGTCAACCTTTTTGAAATAAGATTCTATCTTGGGCCACTGAGCTGTAGGTTTGATGAAATACGCCCTATCCACTCCCTCCCTGCCACACGCGTCATGAATCTTTCCGACCGAAGTCTGCAACTTTCCCTCTTTAATGTCAAAGGCTGACATTAGTCTTATTTGATTTGTGGGAGGCAGATTTAGGTACTGAGCATATGTTTGGGCCTTAAGCCTCTCATTTCTCACTTTGATTTCCTCTTACCTGTCTTTTATGTCCTGGTATTTGTCAGCAGTCCTGCTGAAGGAAGATACTTCCACTCTATGTTGCCTTTCCAACATCTGAGTTTGTGATGTGGAAGCCTCTTGCATGCCTTTAGATGGAGTAGTGGGCCTATTTCTTTCTACCTCTGTGTTCGTAACCTCTGCTGATTCTTCTGTGTATTCCTATTCAGAGGCCAGATTGAGCCTTTTGCTCTTGGTTGTTTCTTATTACAAATTAGAGGTGTCCATTCCTAAAGTGGAAGCTCCCTCTATGTTTCTTTTTGGAATTTTCTCCTCATTCTGAGGAGTCTGCATGACTAGAGGGGTACTCATGGCTCTTTCTTTCTCTTCTGATACCTGCAGAAAAGAGCTCTCATCAAGCTGCTTTTCCAAATCAATCAGAGCATTTTCTACATCTACTCTTGTGCTGTCTCTATCTACTAAAGTACCTTCCACCCATTCTGTTTGATTGGCATATGCCTCTATTTCTAGCATGGGGTGGTGGATGAAAGGTTCTAGCTTGACCTTTTGTGTTTTCTTGGTAATGAATTCTAAAGGTTCATATCTCCATACAAAACTCCTTTGGAATTTCATTCTTTATAGGATTAGGTTTGCCTATTTCCCTGCCTCTTTGGAATTGCATATGAAGGGACCTAATTGATCTTTGATTTTGAAATAGGCCTTCTTCTTGGCGTTGACAAAGTTGACTTCATCTGCTTTGATGATTTTTCTGAAATATTCTAAGGAAAATAACCTCATAGGGAGGTATCGTGGCAACTTATATGGTGCAAGCAGGTAACCATATATTATGATTTTTGTGTGGTTATGGTAAAAGTACCAATCTCCCACTTTGGTTTGCTTGGAAAGCTGGAGGACTCTCTTTATCTCTAGGCTTATCCTAGGTGGAGGATTCCTAGTAAGCATGGTCATGATTGGATGCACAAAAGAATCTATAAAGTCTGAGTATGTATATGGTCACCCAAACTCATGGAAAAGTGGGGTCCAAAAAATGACAGATCTGGGCTGGCCCCTAGTGTTAAGCTTCTGGAGGGTAAAAGGAAACTTTTCTTACTAATAATATAGAAATAGATGGTATAATACAAAGGAGTATTTGAACACCCTTTCATTTCCCATTCTTGTGAATTCCTCATGCATTTTATCATCTATGAATGCGACAAAGTCATATATGGTTGCAGAAGGTTGTCTTGGAGTATAGATGGACATGAAAGCAAGGATAATTTCATCAATGTATTCACTTGTGGTGTAACCTAATACACATGATATCATAGCTAAAATGTTCTGGCCCCATGGAGAAAAAACAACTGATACATATGGAAGGGGCTCCTTAGGGATGTGTTTTTCCTCTCTAAGGAAGGTTTGGAATAACTGGGCAAATTTTGCAGGGCTAAGCTTGGGATATTGGTCCAACATGTCTCCAATTAAGAGTGGAGTTAGGTTTGGCCCTGGTTGGAACTGCAACATTTCATTAATGGAGTGAAATATGATAGTGAATAGGACCTTTTGGTCATGAGACATTATGGTTCTATGGCTAGGGACGTAGCATGTATAACACATATGAACAATCTCTGGAAAAATGTGAACTTGGGGGAACTAGTATTTGGGAAAACTTGACTCCCACAGGCCAATATCATCAACATGGTTGAGGTATCTGTCTTTACTTTGACAATGCATTTTGAGCAGGAGCTCTAGGGCAGTAGTATTTTTTATTTGGAAGTCCCTGTCATCCAGGGGAAGGTGGTCCAGGTTTAGGTGTGGAGTGGTAATGGGTCTTACATCCATGGTGATAGGGACAGCCATAATTTGTGGAATTGAATTATGCTTAGGGGTTTCAACAAAGGTTATTGGGACATTTAAAGGGTTTGGGTAAACAATTTCTTATAATTGGCAGTATTTTTACTTAATTTAAAATACTGCACAGGCCAAAGGTTTTGAAATTTTGTAGGGGTAAGAGGTATTTCATGGTGAAATACTTGAAATTGGGTGATTTGGATATGAAATTGCTGGTTCACGATAGCTACAACGGTTGGCGTAGTCCTGGTACGGTCTACAAAAGTTGGATAGCTGTCTGCAATGTCTTCTGGGGTGGAATTGGAAGTTTGTGGGTAAATTCAGCGTTTGTAGTGGTTGGCAATGGTTTTTTATAATTTACACAGAGAATGCACAAAAAAGGGTAAAAGAGGGCTTCATGGTCTTTTATAAGGAAAACGGTTATTTTTTGGCGGGTTCACTTTCGGATGAATAGTGACGGTTTTTCGGTTAAATGGGGGAATTGGTTTTGGAGAGCCATCACACTGCTTTTGTGGTGCGGGCGGTATTCGAGAGGGGTAGCCGAATTCCATACATCGTTTGACACATAGCATCGAGGGTCGGGAGGAAAACCACTTTATCAGGCGACTATCGTTCAGTCATCGGGAGTGATCGATATGATTATGGGTCGTTAGATGTGGGGAAGGGATGATCAACATTGGTCGGGAGGAAAAACTACATGGTGGGAAATGAAGGGAATTGATGGGGGGCCCGGGGATTTAATTATGGTGGTTTCAGGATTATTTTAGAGACTTATCTAGGGTTAAGTGATTGGGTCAGGCTTTAATGAGGGATTAGGGAGTCGAACGAGGTTGATGCGAGATTAACTTAAATTTTACCGAGGTTAGGTAATTTAAGTGAAATTACATCGGGATAAGGGGTAGTTTATATTAGTTTTTATTTAAAACTAAGGAGTTGGGAAATTCTATATAGGGTTTTAATTTAATACAGGCTTAATGGTTTTCGAGGAATTTATATAATAAAGTTAGTTTAATTAATATGAAAGTGATGGCGGAATGGATTTTCCTAAGTTAAAAGGGGTAAAGTATATGCGATTGCACGTTTATATTTATACTTAGGATAAAAATTCTTAGTGGTTTTTTTGGTGAAAAAGGACTTACATGGGGGTGAGTCACTTTTCCTAAGTAAAAGGTGTCTACCATAGGAAAGTGTGGTTTTATTAGGGAAATGAGGGGAAATGAAGAGGAGTGAATTTTTTATGAAGGAGATTCTAGTACTTAACCCCATAAGTCATCAAGCCGAGGGTCCGATCCCTCCAAAAGTCAGAGAAATGCTCTGAATCCCTTTGACTTAAAGGATTTTAAGCACTAAAACTTATTTATGGGAAATTAGTGAGGTAAAAGGGTGAAATGAATGAGGGGATGTTAAATAAACCATATTGTGAACCATTGTGCTTACTTTGTTTATTGCTTATTCATATTTGAAAGATGCATTTGAAACAATGACATAAGTACTTTTGTGTAATCACATGATATTTCTGCAACCTTCTTACTACTTACCCATTTACTCATCCTACCATTTTTTCTTCACTTTATTTGGGTGCATTAAGGCTAGAAAACCCTTATCAATATTTTTCTTTTCTTTACAAAGTAAACTATCTAATTATAACCTTATATCATCCAAGGGCTCAGATTAAATTGATGAGCTCCTTTTATTTTCTCTACCTATCTAATGATCTGCCAAGATTACACTGTTTAATTAGATTTTATTCTCTAACTATAAACATAAAATATAAAACATGAAATAGCCAAGTTTAAACAATTTGACTATCATGGATTGCGGCCTGAATTACAAGCTACACACAATCATTTATTATGCATAAAAGTAAATAGTAGTGGCATTTTGACTTGCTCACTTTCATGGTCTCTTTTTGTCTTTTGGGGTTCATATATTTTCATTTTTTGACCTTTTCCATTCTTTTTGTCCTTTGATTATTCTTTTAGGACATACCCTCTTTACATTTTTTCTTTTTAACATTAGAAAACATTTGTAGAAAGCAGAGGTATATACAATATTACAAGGATTAATCTTAGTCATTCAAAATAATGACTCCTATTCGTATAGGAACCTAACAGTGGCTCCACCTGGGGATGACATTTCTTAGTGAAACGTCAAGAACTCTGTAGATCAATGGACTTTGAATTTTTGTTGATATTACCTTGCAAAATTAACCTCTATGCCACTGCATTATTGATAGTTATGACAGTAGATCCTTAAAGCTTAGGGCCTTCTCTTCGGGCTTCAACTTAAAAAATCACCATCCAATCTAAGTAGACTTTTCAAAATAAAATTTGTACAATGGGAAATAAAAATCAGTAATTAGGTTCAAAATAGTGTTTGAGCATTCGACTATTCACTGGTCCACTTTCTTCTTCTGTACCATCCATTTCTGTTAGGAAGAAAGCATTATTACCTCTGAAAGCATAATGACATATGGGCCTTTCCATAGGAAATCAAATTTCCCATGTTTACTTTTATCTTCCTTCCTCGAATCCAACTTTAGGACTTTGTCACCAAGGTAGAAATCTTCAGCTTTGGTTCTCTTATCAAAAATCTTTTTAATCCTTTCCTACACAATTTGAGACCTGATATAGACTTCTTCCCTGGTTTGTTGAAGATGAATTGTTTGGTTGATTCTTCTTTGGATACTATTTGGTTCAACCTTTAGTTCTTGTAGCAAATTCATCATTGGTGTTCCTAAGGAAGATGGAAACACAACTTCCATCCCATAAACTAGTTGATAGGGAGAAGTACCAATTGATTTCTTAGTGGTTAGTCTGTTTTCCCATAAGGCATTGACTAGATTTTTATTCCATGTTTTCTTATTGTCCTCTAACAACTTTCTGATGATGTTTACCAAGATTTTGTTTGAGGATTCTACCAGTCCATTTCCTTGAGGATAATAGGTTGTGGAATGGCCCAGGGTTATATGATACTTTTTGCAGAAATCTATCATTCTTTTGGATTTAAAGGTTGCTGCATTATAAGTAATGAGCTTATTTGGAAATCCAAATCTCGACAGAATATTGGTTTCAAGGAAGGTTATGATAACACTGTCAATGGCTTTCCTTGGAGGTGTGGCCTCTATCCATTTTGTGAAGTAATTTGTGACTGTGAAGATCCATTTGTGTTGGGTAGAGGAGGGTGGGTGAATTTCGCCAATGAAGTCTATACCCCATTGTTGATTTCAGCAGAGATTGGCTTGAGGGGTGTTAGGCCCCTACAGTAATAGGTGTCAATAAATTTAAAAAATGTAAAGAGGGTATACCTTAAAAGAAAAATCAAAGGGTAAAAAGAATTAAAGATGGTCAAAAAATGAAAGAAAATGAAACCCCAAACAAAAGATGGACAGGAAAGTATGCAAGTCTAAATGCCACTACTTTTTCACTTTGTGTACTAAACCATTGTGTGCAGCTTGTCACTTATGCTACAATTCATGAACAGTCAAACTGTTTAAACTTGGCTAGTTCATATTTCAATTTCATGTTGTAGAAATAGGGAATAAATATCTGACCAAACAGTGTAATCTTGGCAGATAAGTAGATAGGTAGAGTAAATAAAAGGAGCTCTATAGTTTAATCTGAGCCCTTGGATTTAATAAGTGCTGACTTAGATAGGCTTTGCCATGTAAAAGAAAAGAAAAAATTGATAAGGGTTTGCCAGTCTAAGTGCACCCTAATAAAGAAGAAAAATTGTTAGGTTAAAGTAGGTAGGGTAGGTAGATGAAGTTGCACAATTATATGTGATGAATGATGACTCTAAATGTGTTAATATTTTAGTTTCATCACAAGGCCAAGGAATACAGTACATTGAGAACATCTCAAGCAAAGCAAAGTCAGAATAATTAACTCCCCTTCTCATTTTCCCTAGTTTTCACTAATTTCCCCTAAGTACTAAGGTATTTGCTAAATTGGAGGGGCTCAGAGCATTTCTCTGACTTCTGGAGGGACCGGACTCTCGGCCTAATAATTTAAAAATCCTAAGTACTCAAAACTATTCATAAATCATTCATTCACCTTAATAAGTCTTTTCCTAAATAAAATCCTATTTTACTTAGGAAAATTACAAATATTTCCATAAAAAACCCTTTCACTTCAAGCCTAAGTTAAATACATACATCAAATGCTTTTACACTTAGCACTTTTAATTGCATTATCATATTAATTTTTAACTTATATTATATAATTCCCTTATAATGTTTACCCTCTCTCGTATTATTTAAATATGAAAAACCCCGAATTTATATATATCCCACCCCTGGTTAACTATAATCATAAATCATCCATAATCGGGATTAATTAGTTAATCAGTAACTAATTAACAGCCCTTAATCCCCTGCCATGTCAATATGGGATTAATTAACCCTTATGGTTAATTAATAACCTCCCCGACCTATCCTGCCACTCCCGGTACGATTAAATTAACCCTTAATTATATCGGGCCTGCCTTGTTAAACTCACTCATATCGCACCTTCCGTCAAGTCTGATCAAGTCCTCGAGATCTGACAACCATTATGAATATCGCACAACCATTTGTGACCACGCGTTAGCACGTGATCACAAAGCGGTTTTTACCTAGTGCCTTCGCCACGTGTCAAACAGTCTACGGAATCGCTGGCTCAAGGTTCATTATAGCCCTTCCCCAAAAGCGATGCGATATGAAATCGCTTACTACCTTCCCAGATACAAAAAAAACGTCATATCGGTCACCGCTGACTTCATTTGTCCAGAATCCAAAAAACCCTGCCAACCCTTGACTTTGTAAATAAAACAAACAAATCATTTTCACTTCTTTGTACTGTAAACCTGTGCGCCATGAAAAATAATGTTGAGGTCAACAGTTCAAAGTTTTCAGCCACCAACCTGCTCAAAAACTCGCAACTGACGCAGCTCAAATCCCTCTAGCCACAACCAGTACCTGTATTTCACTATTCATCCCCCGAAACAAGTATTTATCTAATTCCCGACAAAACCCTGCAAGTTTTGGTTTTCCATTATAAATTGACAGAAAAGGACCAAATTTATAATAATTCAGTCATCATTTTCGTCAATTAAGTCCCCATAGCCTCTGTGTTTCTTATTTCACAAAGAAAACCATAGTTTTTTTCTAAATTCACAAGAACCAGAAATGGAAACCCTGGTGGCTTTGAATGTTGCACCCATTAATGCCCCTCATCAAGATTTAGACTATTTACCTTTGGTAGATCAAGACTTCCAAATAAAATACCTTGCCACTGATAAAAATCACCTCAATATTGTTTTTCGAAGTAGATATCATTACCTGAATGGCTATGATGTTCTAGGATTGTGGGAATCCAATCTTCCTATGTACTTTCTTCCCTCAGTCCATGTTTTCTCTGATATAATTCATCATGCTAATTATGACCCTAATAGTAGAGCCGTTATGTCTCCTAGCCAAATAGTCCTTTTCTCAATAATTGCCGAGTCCATCAATAAGATGTTGGAATTTCACCCCAGTCAAGCTCTCACTCCCATTTCCATTGGAGAATTACTTGAGAAATCAACTAAATTATCCCAATCATAACTTAATCACCTCTGTCAAACCTTCATAGTACAGAAACATCAGCCTAAGGGCCCACCTCCTTATCTGCAAACTTTCTTCACAGATATGAGAAGACTCATTGTTAATATGGTATCGTTAGTTATGGGATTCAACACTAGTGAGTATGTTGATGAGTTAACCCTAGTGTTGTTGTCAATCTTTACTCATGGACAGCTCCCTGCTGTTAAGTATGATTATGCCTCCTTTATTTCTAACAAGATGTTAGGCCCTTATAATACTAGTGTAACCCCTTATTATTATTAGTACAACCCCCTTATTATATTGTTGTGCCCATGTAGTCCCCATATTGTTGTTATTGTGCCCCATAGAAGCCCACTATTGTTATTATTGTGCCCTTACATTATTATTGTTATGTCGGCTATGATTATATTATGATCCCTTAGACTCCTATATATAGAAAGGAGGTCTTGTCATTTGTATCATCCAATAATTGTTCATTTATGTAATGTAAAGGAGGTTGCCCCCTCAAAGAGGCTGAATTCTAAGGCGTTGATCTATTTTTTCTATCTTTTTGTGAGCTAGTTTCATAACATTTGGTAACAGAGCTTTGGTTTCTAGGGTTTCGCTGCTCCAAATAGGTCATCGTAGTATTTTCACTATAACTCTCTTTATGCGACATTCTAGAAGTGAACAAAGAAACACATTTGAGACAAAATTGCGTTGAACCTCAGGTCTGAATTTCAGAGCTTTTCACGCTATATTTGCGGAGATATAATCTGAGGAAGTTGGTCTTTTTGCAGACTCCTGAATTACATTCCAAACAGGTGACCTTGGGAAAATCATCATAACTTTTGTTTTGAGCATCAGATTACAATTTCATAAGAAGTTACAAAAAGAGGACAGACTATAGTTTCCTGTGTATACTTGTTAGACCCAAAGGTTGAAACAGTGACACATGGCACAAGTTCACTCTTCTGAAAAGGTATATAATCAAGTCATCTTGGAATATTGTGCATAACTCTTTCTTGGAGAATCCAATTTTGATCAGACTGGTGCCATTGGAAAGAGGACACAGAGAGCTACTACAAATCGCAATTTCAGAGCTGGAAGAGCTGAAATTACAAAGTTATAGTCATTTCAAGATCGAGCTCCTAAAATCAAGAAAAGGCGATATGGGGAAGTTTGATGGCAAGGATCCAGTAAATTGGATACTTCAGATGGAGAAATATTTTGATCTACATGGTGTACCGCTGTTACAAAATGTATGTATTGCGACTTCATATTTAGAATTGGATCAATTTTTATGGTATAAAGGGCTCTGTTCTTGTAAACAACTTGTTACGTGGTCAATTTTCATGGAGAAAATGATAGCACATTATGAGGATACAAAGAGCAACACCTTCTTTAGAGCAACACCACAACAATTGGAAAGAGTAAAAGAGCTTTGTTACATAGTGGAA
>APFE030514093.1:2662-17367 GCA_000404065.3 Pinus taeda
CAACTGAAGCATGAACAAGGTGTAAAATGACGCATTAGACACTGAGATGATAATGAAAACCCTATGAATGATGATAGACTCAGCTGAATAGTGACATAGATTGGCATTTGGGCAACTTTTGAAAAGAGTGAGAGCAAACCCTAGACCTAATGCCTAGTGACCAAATTTTGCTTGAAGACTCACTGAAATGACAAAATTTGACCTTGACACTTCAAAATCACTTTGTAAGAGCATATTTGATCACTGGAGGAAGGCTGGAAAGACTGAAACTAATAGAATCTTCAGAAGAGATATCAGATGTGACTGAATGCATGGGATGCAGGACAACTCAAAGGAATAAGATGATAGTTCTAAGTATGGCAAGTTATCATTAGGCAAGGGGATGGAAAAATACTTGAATATCTGATATAGTATGAGATCTAGTATGCAAAATATGGGTTATGATGCATTGCTTGATCTAATCTAAGGAGGGATCTCACTGGTTGATGGAGAACAAGATCTAAAGATAGATCGGGATCAAATGGTTTGAAATGAACTATCTATATATGGCTGATTATGCTTGTTCTAGATCTATATACTGACACATGCAATGTTCTAAACTGGGTATAACTTAAGTTTGAAATAGCTGCAAGTCATGATTGATTATTTATAGATTTGTATGTGGGTTGGCTTTGGTAAAAGAGCGTATGTACGCGGGTTTGGTTTGTCTAAGTAGAGTATACCATTTGAGCTATGATTTTTGATGATACAGTTGGTTCTAAATATTGTTGCAGAGTTTACTGTTTTTCTCTGTGTTCCGATGACTGCTTTTGTTGACAAGGTTTCAGTGTTTCAGTATTGGGTGTTTCAGAGATTGATGATGCTAGTATTTGTGTGCTTCAATGATATTGATAGGTCCAGTATGAAAATTGGATGAAATGTGGCCTTCAGATATAGAGTTGTGCTTCAGTGTATCCTGTCTGAAAATTGATGAAACGTGGTACCTGGAGGAAGAAAGAGAAGGTTGTAGCCTTCGGTAGGTCGGCACCTATGTACTAGCACATCAGCTAGTACAAAAGAAAAGGGGGTTGTTGCTCCCTTCCAGGAGAGGCTGGAGAATGAGAGAAGGTTGTAGCCTTCTGTAGGTAGAAGCCTATGTACTGGTATAAGTCTGCACCAGTACAGAACTATTGTAAAAAGAATTTCTTATTAAAGAAGATTGAGACGATTATGAAGTTCTGATGCATTATCTAAAGATTAACATATAATGGATTATCTGAATCATAAGTATTATGGATATACGCTAGTTGCATTACACACAGTCGCGTATACACGTGGGTTCACCTAACTGAAGTAGCGTATATGTATCTAAGAATGGAAATGAAAAAGTTTTACTGATTTGATAATGCTGATTCACCCCCTTCTCAGTATTATTTCCAACACGATCTACATTGTCTCTTGCACAACTTTTACCTAACCCAAATCACAATAGGACACCTCAACCTATGCAAAACATAGACATCCAACCCTTTCCTACATACGTGATCACAACCATTCCTATGAATGAAATCTAATTACGTCAGCAAAAAATGGTGAATAAAAGGAAATCGACTGTGGTTATTCAAGAAGAGGTGCCCTCCCTGTCATCCGAAAATCATTCACAAAATGAAAATCAACAAACAATGAAAAAGAGTTAACCACCATACCTAGAGAGACTAATAGTAAAGAAACAAGAGGCCCCTCTTGAATATGACCTAGAAAATGAGCTTAGGAACGTCTGTATTAAAATACCACTTTTACAAGCAATCCGAGATATCCCTATATACACTAAAATTTTCAAGGATCTCTGCATAAAAAACTGGGGAGAAAAGGAAATAAAAACCAGAATGTCAAAATTATGAGTCAAATGTCCACGATGACTTAATACATGCCTGCCAAATATAGTGACCCTGGAAACCCCATTGTCACTATCGAAATAAATGGAGTACTTCTGCCAAATACTCTTGTAGATTTAGAGGCTACAATAAATGCAATGACTTATGTAACCAGACATCACTACAACTACCTGGATTGAAAACCACCCCTATCCTTTTAGAGATGGCAGATAAGTCCATTGTCAAACCAATAGGATCCTTGGAAGATATAGTAGTCACTATTTCCTCCTGGAAATATCCTATAGACTTTGTAGTCATTTCTCAAAAAACCACTAAACCTGGATACCCTGTGGTCCTGGGAAGGCCATGGCTGGCAACTGTGGACGTCATCATTAGATGCAGAAATGTGGAAATGACCATTTCAAATGGATCTCACAATCAAACATTGTCCATATTTCCACCTGCTCAAACAACTATCGAAGTACCAGTATGGCTTGAAAACCCTTATGGAGACGAAGACTCCATCTTTCCATTATTAACATTAGAATGGTCTAGAGGTCTCCAGCAACACTCTGATGAGCATGTTTTGCAAAAATTTCTAGCTAATAGTTCTTGCATCAATTATCCCATCTCATTTAATGGTTATCATCATGTGTTTAGTGATGAATTTCAGGAAAGTTTCCATCCAGCTGTCTTCACCTCATTTACAGCCATGGAAGGGAGCCAGGAGCTCACCACAAAACCTGTGGAAATATTTGAAAGGAAAATTCTACATATTGGCACAAGATTCACTTGAGAACAAAAGTAGCAGTTGATGAGTATGGTGTGAGAACAAACCAGAGCATTCACATGTGATTACTTGGATATGAGAGGTATACATCTAGACACTTGCAGCCACCATATTTAAAAAAATAAAGAAATGAGACCAGTTTGGTAGCGACAGAGGTGGATGAACCCAACATTGAAGGATATTGTTAAAGAAGAGCTTTAGAAACTTTTTGGTGCAAATTTCTTTTACAACATTTTCAACAACAAGTAGGTATCGCCTCTAGTAGTAGTCCCAAAGAAGAACGGAAAATGGTGGATCTGCGTCAACTACAGAGAATTAAACAAAGCCATGATGTGTGATTTTTTTCCATTGGCTTTTATCGACCAAGTTCTCAATGCACTTGCAGGTAAGAAATATTTTTCTTTTCTAGATGGATATAGCGGGCACAATCAAATACAAATAGCTAAAGAAGACCAGGAAAAGACCACCTTCACATGCCCATGGGTTACTTATGCATATAAAGTCCTTCCCTTTGGTCTTTGTAACGCTCCCGCCACCTTCCAGAGAGCTGTGCTTGCTATCTTTTCTGACCTAATCCATGACTGTGTGGAAGTCTATATGGATGACTTCATAGTCTATGGGGACAACCTTCCACAAACCTTGTAAAATCTAGAAAAGGTATTGATCCATTGTCAAGAAGCCGATTTGGC
Source organism: Pinus taeda (assembly GCA_000404065.3). Lineage (NCBI taxonomy): Eukaryota > Viridiplantae > Streptophyta > Pinopsida > Pinales > Pinaceae > Pinus > Pinus taeda. The sequence goes on from APFE030514093.1 coordinate 5,995, forward strand.
CCTTAGTAGTGATAAATGTAGGATGATGCAAGCTAAGGGGATTGTTTTAGGCCACCATGTATCATTCAAAGGAATTCAAGTCAACTTGGAAAAATCGAGGTAATTTCACGTATCCCTATTCCAAGCTCACAAAAATAGGTAAGAAGTTTTCTAGGGCACACAGGATATTATTGACGATTCATTGAAAACTTCACTAGAATAGTAACACCATTATTTAAATTGTTAACTAAAGATGCTGAATTTGTATGGAATGTTGATTGTCAACAAGCTTTTCAGGTACTAAAGGAAAGATTCTCCATAGCCCCGATGCTAAGAGGACTACATTGGTCCTTACATTTTCACATTTGTACATATGCTTCAGACGCCGCATTGGGAGCAGTTTTCAGACAACTTTTCCTATACCATTTATTTTGATAGAAAAAACCTCTCTCCTACTGAATTAAATTATACATTCACTAAAAAGAATTGTTAGTAGTTGTACATGCTATAGGAAAGTTTAGATATTATATTACTGGTTATGAAACATTTGTTCATACGGATCATTCTGTTGTTAGATTTTTAATGAATAAACTAATCACTAATGGTAGGATAACTAGATCGTTGTTGCTTCTACAATAATTCAATATAACTATAATTGATAGGTCTGGAAAGGATAATTTGGCAGCTAATTTCTTATCTCATTTGAATCTTACGCAGGGAAGCATGCCAATGCCATTGCCTGATGAATTCCTAGATGAAGCTCTATTTTCTATTTCTACCATTACTCATTGGTTCGCTGATGTTGCCAATTATTTTGTATCAAGAAATCTACCTCAGAACATGTCGACTCAGGAAAGGCATAACATAATGCAACACAGTGCTAGTTACTCATGAATTGAGGGAGATCTATTCTATGTAGGGCCAGACTTGATTATAAGGCGATGTGTGGGAGAATATCAAATGCATGACATACTAAGCGCTAGTCATAATGAGCCTTATGGTGGACATTTTGCCAATAAGAGGACGACATATAAAGTTCTCTACACCAGATACTATTGGCCTACACTCTTCAAGGATGCCAAGAAGTTTGTTTTAAGTTGTGACACTTGCCAAAGAATGGGGAGGCCAGTGGCCTCTGATGAAATGCCCCTTCACCTGCAAATTGCTATTGAACCCTTTGAGAAGTGGGCATTGGACTTCGTGGGGCCCATATCCCCAATGTCAAATAAGAAAAAGTACATTTTGGTATGCACTGATTATGTCACCAAGTGGGTGGAGGCTAAAGCATTGTACACTGCCATAGAAAAGGTAGTAGTGGAATTTTTGTTTGAGGACATTTTTATAGGATTTGGGGTCCCCCGTAAAATTTTCACCTACCAAGGCACCCAATTTACATCAAAGCTAGTCAAGGCACTTACAGAACAATATAAAGTGAAGAAATGCAAATCGACTCCTTACCACCCCCAAGCTAATGGGCAAGTAGAGTCTGCAAACAAGGTGTTATAATCCATCCTTACAAAGACCACTCAACTGCATCACAAAGATTGGGCAAAAAAGTTACCAAAGGCACTTTGGGCTTACTGAATTACTTGGAGGAATGTGACCGGGCATACTCCCTATGAGCTAGTCTATGGTAGAAAAGTACTTCTACCCATTGAATTTCAAGTAAAAACATTTAGAAAAACTACTCAATTAGGTATGAATTTAAATGAGACTTAAGAGCAAAGATTGATGCAATTGAATGAGCTAGATGAAATCCGACAAGATGACTACCACCAAATTGCATTAGTATAGAACCAAAGAGGCCGATGGCATGATAAATTCATCAAGAATAAATTCTTCCATCCAGGTGACTGGGCCTTATTATATGATAGTATGTTTAAGCATTTCAAAGGTAAATTTTCTGCCAGATGTTTAGGACCATATGAGGTAATTGAAGTTTTTGATAATGGATCAGTTCACATCTGTACTATTGAAAATTACAGGACTTCTTTTGTGGTAAATGGTCATCGGCTTAAAGTTTATCATAAGCCACTCTCACGTGATCAATTTTTTTAGGAAATTCAAAAGGATCCAGGATTGGAGCTGATTCATTCAAAGGACCAACCCCTTGCTGGTTCAGTTAATTAATTTTTATCTATTTTACATACATCATACATACATACATATATATCTATATATATATTATATATATATATATATATATATCTATATTATATATATATAATAGTGGGCTGTCATTTTTTGTTATCCACGGTGGTCCTCCCCACAGCCCATGTAGAATAAAGGAGGAATTCATCAGGAGAAAGTTTGTCCCTTTAACCAAGCCTGGTGGATTACATATGGAAAAGGAACTTGTGGAGTCTTCTTTGGAAGCCTTCAGACTCTCTAAATATGAAGCTCCTGAGAAATGGCTGATCTAGGCTCATAAATGAAATGGACCATCAATAGTTTAGGGATTCCTTGAGTATAGAATTGTTCTTTTCTGGGCTCAAGGAAATGAAACCTATGGAGTCTACTTTGGGCAATTCAGACTCTCTAAATAAGAATGCCTTAAGCACTAACTAGTTTAGGCTCGTTAAAATAATAAGGTAGTAGTAGTATAAGGATCCTCTAGACTGTGAATTATTCTTTTTCGGGTCCAAAGGAATAACTACAGAAAAGAACCCCCCCTGGAGCTCTCTTTCTGGCCATTTCCAGCTCCCAAAAAAAGAAATGCCCCAGGCAGTCACCATTCCAAGCCTGGTTAAAATCCATGGATATGTAAAGAAGTCTCCTTTACAGAATAATGAGCAGCCTTGTCGAGAACATGGAATCTAAAGAGGATAATAGTCAATTTATCCCTTACTCGCTGACCAGCTTCAGTCGTTCTCATAAGGGTCCCAGAATCTTATTTTATATGACTCTATTCAAATAATTGTGTTTTATGATGGATCACCTCTATCTCATACTATGCTCGAAAGGTCAAGGTCCTATACTCTGTCTAGAGATACAACTCATATTGTATAAGAGGGCATGAAACTTTGCTTAAACTGGGGCTTTATAATCCCTTAGCTAATGCCAAAACATACACATAAAGCCATTCTGTATTACTTTGTCTATGTTAATATGTTTGGAAGAAATAGGGTCATCTTCAATGCAATGGAGGAAAGCTCGAAACCACCATATCGCTCAGAGTTAAGAACAAACACCTGAAAATAGAACTTTATTTGCCAAGGGCTTAGCATGTTAATCTTTCAGAATTCGGTCACCCAACACATAATCACAGGAGGCATTGCGTCGACACATGGATCACGCACTAGACATAAATCATTCAATTGGTTTAGGTATGCATTTGTATTACACTTGAATTTTACTAATAAATAGTTAATTTTTTATCATTGAAGCATGCCTCGGGATCTATTCCACGATCATTGTGATCGGATATCCTTCGCCTCACTTGTCCAGTCTCGATCCATGGCAATTATCACTCAGCATGTTATACCTCTGCCATCACCTTCGATTATCCTTGTTATAACCGCTCGGCACTCATTCTGAGATGCCTTACGTCTCAGGACAGTAACGCGCCACCTCATAGCAAGGGTGCTCACACGTTCCATTCCCAGATCACACCCTGCACTTAAGCACCCACCCTCCTAATTAGAGAAAAAGGAATGATCACCATCATGAAGCCACTCCGCTAATCCAATCCATCATCACACCGAGCATCAAGCTGTAATTAAAAAGGAGGTCAATTGTAGAATTGAGTGGATAATTAACTAGAAATAGGCAGTGCAAATGATTGTAGCTAATCCGTATGTGCCATGGGAGCAGATAGACATGAACCTACCTTCATTAAAATTTCACACAGCCCAGAGTATGAAGGGTGTAAGGCGAGCTTGGAAGAGAAAGGTTGGGTTCCTTTTCTCCAGAAATTCCAAGGATATAACGATAGGTGATGCTCGCATTTTCTCGGAGCTTCGATGATAAAAATTCCCAAGTTGGCAACCTCAGCTTCAGGATCACTAATGAGTCAGTGAGTAGGGAAATTGGACTACCAAACGACGATGAGAAATTTTTCAAAGGTGGCTAATTAGAGGTATGAAATTGCACCATGTTCCTGAAACCAACCTATAGGTCCATTAGTTGGACAAAGGGAGTGCTCTGTAGCAGTATTGAAGAGAAATGGTACCCATTCCTGATGATTTTGTAGCGCTTTGTGACCTGTGAGGGGTGGTTCATTGTTGTTTTTCTCTATCTGATCCAGGTGGATGTTGGTGGCCACCCACCTATCCCATTTGGACCCCCACAACTATCTCTTTCAGTTTTTCAGTTTCCGTAATTGTAGCTCAATTTACTATTTTTAGCATTTTTTTCGGGTCCTGAACTTCCGAAGCCGTTTTGAGGCCCTAAATGACGTTTTTTGGGAAATTTGAGGGCAACATGGGTCCATGGACCGATGTTTCCCTTCCCAAAGTGGTAGTTCTCGGATAGATCTTTCTAATGAGCTATCATATGCATCAAATGGAGATCGTATGCCAAAGTTACGACCCCGGGAAATTGATGTACCAATTTACCCAAAACGGGGCCCACAATTTGGCGTTTCATCTTCTAGGGTTAGGTTTTGGAATGTGAAGGGTTTTCCATTGTTTCTCAACAATAAATAGGCCTTCGAGCCTCATTGTAACATAGTTCAGAACAGTTCAGAGGCATGTAGTAGCCACATCTCTTCTCAGAGATAAGCTACCATTGCCCTAGCTGGTTTATTTCCATTTCTGGTTGTAAGCATATTTCGGTTTTCCCATTAACGAAATGAAGCATTATTTCCGTTGCATCTTTGTGTATATGGTTATGTCTATATTTTATTGCGTTCGTGTTTAAATCTGGATCAGTGGTATCAGAGCGGTCTGCTTTTTCTCTGTTTTTCTTTGCATGTCCCTAACGAGGTCGGGATATAAGGAGTTAGGGCTTGAACTGGTCGAACCTTTGCAAGACCAGCCTCGCAAATCCCGACGGCCTCCCATGGCAGATGAGAAGAAAGACGAGGGGGCAGGATATCCTATCAAAATCTTGCTCGAAGAAGCGCTCGAGCGGCAAAGGAACGTGATGATGGATATCTTTGCGCAGATCCTTCAGTGGCTACCCAGAGGCGACGTATCAGCTTCCAACAACTACTCTAGAAATGCCACGCCCTTTAAGGTACAAGTTAATTTTGAAATCCCCATCTTCGAGGGTAAAATAGACGTAGATGCTATAGATAAATGGTTAAATCTGCTAGAGGGTTATTTTTCTGTTCATGAATTTTCAAGTCGGGAAAAGATTGTTTTCACTCTTCTCAAAGCAGCCCCCACGTTAAGGACTGGTGGGAAACCTACTGCGAGTAGAAGGATGAAAAGACCGGCTCACTATTTTCAGCCGCACCCACTTGGGATTCATTTTGAGATGCCATCAAGGAACAGTACTACCCTGTCAAAAGCTATGAGGACAAATACATCAAATGGACCACACTGCGGCAGGGATGGGACCAAGATGTGCCTGAGTTCACAAACATTTTTCATACCCTTCGCACACAGTTGGGTATCAAAGGTTCTGAGCTACATCTAGTATTCAAATATCGTGGATGCCTACATAGATACATCCAGGAAGAGATGGAGTTCTTGAACATCTCCTCACTCGGCACAGCATACCGATACGCTGTCAAAATCGAGAAAAAGTTCAAACAGAAGAAGTGAGACTTTGGATCTGCAAATCTGAAGCGCAAAGGACAAAGCCAAGGCGGGGTGACCCAAGGCAACCCGTCGAAGCCGCAAGAAAAGAACAACACCATGAAACTGAAGAAGGAAACAGGAAAGTGATGTGAGTTCCACAAGAGTCCCACTCATAACACAAGTGAGTGTCGGACGAAGCAGTCGCTAGTGGCCAAGTTGAAGGCTTCCGAATCAGATGCTTGTTCAGACCCTGAGCCAGAACTCGACAAGGGGAATGGTAAGGGGAAGCAGATTATTGATGCGGATCCCAGCGCCATTGTCGCCACTGCGAAGATCCAAAAAGATGAGCCCAAAGATCCAGAGGAGGGGGAACGTCTTTTCCACTCACAGATGTGGGTGAAGGGTTCGCCGCTGCAATTCATTGTCGACAATGGCAGCCCAAAGAACCTTATTTCAGCAGAGGTCATGAAGCGCTTGGGCCTATCGACTACACCAAACCCACATCTGTACATTATCGGGTGGCTTCATGAAGGACGAGATCTCAAAGTTCGCCAGCAGTGCCGCCTTCCCTACAGCATCAAGCCCTTCACATACGAGGTATTGTGTGATGTTACACCTCTGGATGTTTGTGATGTATTATTAGGCCACCCATACTTGTGGAGGCGACATGCTGTGTATGAGTCAAGGACTTGTACTTTCATTATTTCTTTGTGTAATTCATTATACAGGATACCAGAGGTAGCCCCACCTACCACCATCTCTTTGATCACTGCTAAGAAAGGCAGCAAGCTCATCTCCTAGACTAGGAAATTCATCTATCTGGTTTGCTCCCAAAGAAAGGGGAAGATTGTCACCACATCCATGACCCCCATGAAGGGTTCCTCCACACAACAGCAGCAACAAAAGAATACAGTCATGACAGAACATAGGAACAACTTCTCCTCACCCACAAGTGTACCACACAAGATTCAGGTGGGAGCCAACGTCTGGTTGCATCTACAGAAAGAACGCCTTACAATAGCCCATCAGAAGCTCTGACCATGTTGACATGGTCCTTACACCATTACCAAGGCTGTGGGAAACAATTCTTTGGAGCACAGCATTCCCCCATTCCTTCGCTTGCACTGAGTGTTCAAAGTGGACCATCGTCGACCATTCTTGCCACCATTACTAGACACATCAGAGATTGCAGAACAGCTCACCAGGGACCAAGTTCAGTGGCAACTTCCTCATCTCATGGAGGAACTCAACGCAATGGGGACCATTGCTTCCTAAGGGGGGAGGAATGATCCAGGTGGATGTTGGTGGCCACCCACCTATCCCATTTGTATCCCCATGACTGTCTCTTTCAGTTTTTCAATTTCTGTAATTGTAGCACATTTTAGTATTTTTAGTAGTTTTCCGAGTCCTGAACTTCCGGAGCCGTTTTGAGGCACTAACGACAATTTTTGGGAAATTTGGGAGTAGCATGGGTTAATGGACCCATGGACCGATGTTTCTCTTCCCAAAGTTATATTTCTTAGATAGATCTTTCTAACGAGCTATTGTAGATGTCAAAAGGAGATCGGATGCCAAAGTTATGACCCTGGGAAATTGATGTACCAATTTACCCAAACGGGGCCCACAATTTAGCGTTTCATCTTCTAGGGTTAGGTTTTCAGATGTTAAGGGTTTTCCATTGTTTCTCAACAATAAATAGGCCTTCGAACCTCATTGTAACATAGTTCAAAGGCATGTAGCCGCCACATCTCTTCTTAAAGATAAGCTACCATCGCCCTAGTTGGTTTATTTCCATTTCTGTTTGTAAGCATATTTCAGTATTTTACATTAATGAAATGAAGTATTATTTCTGTTGCATATTTGTGTTTATGGTTATCTCTGTAATTTGTTGCATTCCTATTTAAATCTAGATCACACTTGGAAAAGATGTCTGGGAAAGCCTGGAAGGAGGATATACATTTCCATCAGCAATTCCTACAGATATGGCAGGTGAAAAGCAATATGAAACCAATTCCAGGGCTGTCAATACATTATTGGGAAGTCTATCACAATCAGAGTTTGTCAAAGTTATGCAACTCATATCAGCCAAAGAAATATGGGACAAAATCGTCCTAAGCTACGAAGGAGACTCTCAGGTAAAGCATGCTAAACTGCAAACTCTCAGAATTCAATATGAAACTCTTAAGATGCACAATGATGAAAGTATTGCTAGTTACTTCTTACGTATATATGAGGTTGTTAATTTCATGAAAAATATGGGTGAAGAGATAAAGGAAGTTACCTTAGTTGAGAAAGTTTTAAGATCCTTGTCTACTAAATTTGAATCAAAAGTATCTGCCATAGAAGAAAAACAAGATCTACAGACTTTTACTATGACACAACTTCACGGAATCTTAATTGCCTTTGAGATGAGAAAAGGAGGCCCATCAGATATGAGAGAAGCCACATTTAAAGCTTCAGCAAAAGGAAAAGAAGAACTCAATGAATCAGGACATATTTCAGAAAAAGAAGATGAAGTAAAGTTTGTCAAGAAGCTTCAACAAGGTTCTGGAAGATTTAGAGGTAAAATACCTTTCAAATGTTTTGCCTGTGGTAGAGTCAGTCATTATGTTGCAAATGTCCTCATAAAGATAAATATGATAAAGGGAAGGAATCTACATAATGGAATAGAAAACAAAGTGTAAGTAAAAAGAGCTACTATACTCATGAAGATAGCAATGGATTATCAAATAGTGATGAAGAAGAAAATAGTAATGACTATAGACTTCTAGTGTCTTATGAAGATGAAATATTTTTGGATGCTTTAGAAGAAGATGAACTTCATGAACAAATCTCTAAACTCAAAATCTGTTTAGAAGAAAAGAATATGATTATATATACCTTGACATATCAACTTGCTGAAAGAGAAAAACACCATGAAAAACTGGAATGTGAAATTGTGGGTCTAAGAAAGGATCTTGAGAAAACAAAATCTCTCAATCTTAGATTTACTAAAGGATCAGAAACCTTAAATGAAATTATCAAAGTGCAGTGTTCTCCCCTGATAAAGACAGGTCTTGGATATACCGAAGAAGCACCTCAATCACAGAAGCCGTCAAGCTCCACTAAAAGCTATTTTGATGCAGCAAAGAATAGTGAACAGTGTGACAATCGTCAGCAAAGGCATAAAGCAGATCACTAGGTAAATCAGGCTCAGTTTGCTCCAAGGATGAACAGAAGTCACAACCAACCTTAGGTAAATCATACTTAATTTGTTTCAAAGATGAATAGAAACTACAATTACCAGATCAATAGATTCAATAATCGCAGGAACTTCTTCAATGGTCAATGTTTTTAATGTCATAATTTTTTACACAAAGCTACTCAATGTGTTGCTTACAAAACCATCATGACTAGAGAAGCACGAAATCAAAGGAATGTGACAAGGATCAAGAAAAGTTCCTATAATAACTTTTCTCTCCTTGAAAATGAAATAAAATGCTCAATTTGTAACAACTTTCGCCATGAAGAATCTGAATGCAGGAGTAAATTTCAGCAAATATCTCAAAAGGATCAAACTCCATTAAATCTCAAATATGGAGAAAGAAAGAACCACAAAAAGAAAGATGTGGTATAGCCTTGTATGCATAAGGACAAGAAAACTAGTGGTACATCAATAGTGGATGCAAAACACATGACAAGTGACAAAGAAAAACTACACTCATATAATGCCTTAGAAAAGGAAAAGAATGTCTCATTTTGAAATGACACTCCTGCTGTTATAAAAGGTAAAGGCTCTGTTTTCTTGAAAGAAAAAGTTAAAGCTGGGAATTTTATGTATGTTGATGGTCTAAAGTATAAATTGTTGAGTGTGAGTCAAATGTGTGATCAAGGAAATGAAGTGGTCTTTCGATCAAGTGGATGTGTTGTTCATGAGCTTGATATAGGAGAAACCATGATCAAAGGTACAAGAACTCCAAACAACTTATACATACTCAAGGGAGGACAACAACAATTATATCTAAGCAAAAATGATGAAAACTGGCTATGGCACAGAATATTAGGACATCTAATCGTTTCTCAAATAAGAAAAGCATGCAGATTCCAGGTTGTTCGTGATCTTCCAGATATCAGCATTCCTGAAAATACTATATGCAAACCATGTCAATTCAGTAAGAAAACCAGATCTCACTTCATCGAAAAGGAAGGGTTAGCTAGTAAGCCTCTTGAACTTGTTCATACTGACTTATGTGGACCATCAAGGAAAAAGTCATCTCGTGGAGAAGAATACTTTATATTGTTCATTGATGATTTTTCTAGAATGTGTTGGATAGGTCTTCTAAAGCATAAAGATGAAACATTTGAAAAGTTCAAAGCCTTCAAAGCTTTGGTTGAAAATGAATCACATCACAAAATCAAATGCCTCAGATCTAATCGAGGAGGGGAATTTCCCTCGGATGAATTATTTGAATTTTGTGAACAACATTGAATAAAAGGGTAGTTCTCCATTACAAGGACTCCTTAGCAAAATGGAGTGGTAGAAAGGATGAACAAAATTGTTCAACAAATGGCTCAAGCTATGCTAGATGAATCTGGAACTCCTGCAACCTTCTAGGGTGAAGTTGCATTCACCGCTATCACTATTCTCAACCAAGCAAATGTTCAGGTAAACAGCACTCAAGCTCCACATGAACTTTGGTATGGTAAGACTCCTACTGTAAAATACTTCAATTTTTTTGGAAGCAAATGTTACATCAAAAGGACTGATGAAAAATTTGGTAAGTTTGAACCCAGAGCAGATGAAGGTATTCTTCTTGGCTACTCTTCCCGAAGTAAAGGATATAAATGTTATAATAAAAGACTTGGGAAAATTATTGAAAGTATTGATGTTGTGGTTGATGAAGCATGCAAAAATCCAAAATAGATAAAAACTGAAGATTATGACAATGAAGAAGATGAGAATCATTTTCCCACATCAAATCACACTGGCTCTGAAGAAGAAACCAACGAAGCACCAGAAGAAGTGATAATGATAGAAGAAAAGACTACGTCTAGGTATGTTTAGAAAAATCATCCAGAAACTCAAATTTTAGGGGAAAAAGGGGTAGGTGCGCAGACAAGAAGAACTATTACAGAAGCCTCAAGCTATCTAACATTACTATCTTCCACTGAACCTCAAAATGTAAATGAAGCATGCAAAGATGAATGTTGGGTCAAGGCAATGAATGAAGAACTTGAGCAAATTGAAAAGAATAATACTTGGGAATTAGTTCCTAGACCTCATGATAAGAATATGATAGGAACTAAATGGATATTCAAAAACAAGTTGAACGAAAATGGAGAAGTTATTAGAAACAAGGCCATACTTGTTTGTAAAGGATATGATCAACAAGAAGGTATAGATTTTGAAGAAACTTTTGCACCTATTGCTAGACTTGAAGCCATAAGGATGTTTCTTGCTCTTTCTAGTTTTTAGAAATTCAAAGTATACCAAATCAATGTAAAATCTGCCTTTCTTAATGGAGACTTAGAAGAAGAAGTCTATATTGAACAACCAGAAGGATTAATTCTTGGAAATGATGCAAAACTTGTATGCAGACTCAGAAAGGCTCTCTATGGTCTAAAACAGGCTCCAAGGGCCTGGTATTACCGTCTTGACAAATATCTCCACCAACAAGGTTTTTCAAAGGGGTCAGCAGATAGCAATCTATATACAAAGATTGACACT
>APFE030514100.1:0-18494 GCA_000404065.3 Pinus taeda
TGAACCACAAGCATGCAGCCTGGGTTGAGTACCTGCAAAGTTTCACGTTTGTACTAAAGCACATTAGTGGGCAATCGAATAAGGTAGCAGATGCACTTAGTAGGAGAACATTACTGTTACAGGAGAGCACCATGCAGATCTTAGGATTTGAACACTTGAAAGAGCTGTATCCAACTGACACCGAGTTTGTGGAAGCCTATGAGGCTTGCCAAAACCCGCTGTTACGAAATAACAGCAAGTGGCTGGATTATAATCTTCAGGAGGGATTGCTCTTCAAAGGGGGGCAGTTATGCATTCCCAATTGTTCTATGCGAGACAATATCATACAGGAAAAACACAGCGGAGGCCTGGCAGGACACTTTGGAATTGACAAGACCGTTGCTCAGGTACAACATTTTTATTTTTGGCCTAAGATGCATCGAGATGTGCAGAGATATGTGGCTAGGTGTAGAACTTGTCAATTGGCAAAAGGTCACAGTCAAAACATTGGACTTTATATGCCATTGCCCATTCCTAGTCGACCTTGGGATTCGGTCAGCATGGATTTTGTGCTGGGATTACCAAAAACACAACGCGGCTTTGATTCAGTGATGGTTGTAGTCGACTGATTTTCGAAGATGGCACACTTTGTACCGTGCAGGAAAACCAACGACGCTACTTACATAGCACACCTTTTCTTTACAGAGGTTGTGCGGTTACATGGACTTCCACGAAGCATTATTTCTGACAGAGATGTCAAGTTTACTGGTCACTTCTGGAGAACCCTGTGGAAGAAGTTAGACACTCAGTTGCAGTTCAGCTCCGCTTACCATCCACAGACGGATGGAAAGACGGAGGTAGTGAACAGGAGTCTGGGGAATTTGCTCAGAAGTCTAACAGGTGAAAATTCCCGGACTTGGGATCATGTATTAGCACAGGCGGAATTTTCATATAATGATTCTCCCAACCGTAGCACAGGCTACAGTCCTTTCCAAATTCTGTACGGCATGCATCTGCGAGGAGTGCACGAGTTACGAGATTTGGGCAAACTGGAGAAGCAGAGTGCTGATGGGGAAGATTTCGCCCAAGCTATGAGCAAACTGCATGAACAGGTTAAGCTAAAACTACAGGACAGCGGCCAGAAATACAAGCAGCGAGCTGATACAAAACGCCGGGAAGTTCAGTTTAATGTCGGGGATGAAGTTCTTGCGTACTTACGCAAGGAACGATTTCCAAAGCGAGAGTACAACAAGCTCAAGTTTAAGAAAATCGGGCCCTGCAAGATCATTCGCAAATTTTCTGCGAACGCTTACGAGATACAGTTGCCACCAGGGATTGGTATTTCCCCTATCTTTAACGTGGCAGATCTGTTCCCTTATGTTGCAGGTTCGGCAGATGATGCAGCAGCAGAGCCACCATGGGACACCCAATTGAAAGGAGATTTGTGGACGAGACAGATGCCGATGGCACCACCCGTCGAGATTGAGGGAATTTTGGACACATAGGTAGCAAAGCGCACACGGAGGAAGGAGTATTTGAGATATTTGGTAAAGTGGAAGAACCGTCAAATAGAGGACAGTTCGTGGCTTAATGAGACACAAATACAAAAGGCAGGCTACTCTGTTAATGACCTCATGGAACGGAGCCATGACTTTTTGTCACCCCGGGAGCCTGATGCAGGAGCATCCAGCTCTGAGGAGGCAGAATGAGGCTGGCAGTCTCAGACAGAAACAGAACACACCATCACTACGTATAGCTGGACAGGTGTCAAAACCTTGTCAGTTATTTTACTTTCATTTACTTGTTTTTATTTACTTTTATGCTGATAGGATTCAGTTAAATTAGTCATGCATTTATTCTGTCTTACTTAGGAGTTAGAAGCAGAAACATAAATTGTTAATTAAATTGATTTTTCTTTAAAAAGGCATTGTATTAGTTATAGTCGGTTAAGTGAAAACAGTTGCCCAAATCTGTTGGGTTAGTTTCAACTGAAAAAGAACAGTTCGTTTCTCTGAGCTTAAAAGAGCAGAAACAGGGATTGTGAAAGGTTCCTCAGCAGATAGAAGAAAAGATTATTAACAGTCATTTTTGAAGAACTTAACTTCTGTATGAAAGCATTGTTCTATTTTTATGCAAACATCATCACTGTACGAATGAAATTTCAAACATCAATTCACAGTCATTGGTAGATTATATTTTATGCATCGATTTACAGTTATTATGCAAACAGTATTTCCTTCCTCAAATTTACAGTTAAATGTATAGACTAAAGTTACAGATACAAGCATATTCCACTGTGTAACGAGAGCGTTGGAGAAATAGGGCGGAAGGCAGTCACAAGAGGACAGGCGCTGCCTCACATTGTAAGCCAAGTGTGAGACGTGTGTGAACGACGGGGTAGTGTGACAACCACAAAGAATAGCAAGTGTTGCCGAGCGCATCGCAGACAGAGTACATAAAAGTGAAGGACAAGAAAATACGTAAACCACAGGTAACCCTGTAACCCCAAACTACTTTCTGTGTTACAAACTATCTGAAAGTAACCAGTAACTGTAGCATTCGAACAAAATAGCATTGTGAAAAGATAACGATACTGTCGGCATGCTCATAGTTTTTCTTTGAAACAAAACATCCATATTAAAAACAGAAGTCTGAATATTACATTTAGATACAAAAACCCATATGAGCATACAGTGTCAAGAAACCGTTCGAGCAAGGGATTACCCAGCAGAACCTTAGAAAAGACCTAAGCTAATTAAGTTGCCAGATTACAGTCGAGGGTTCAACAAGTGAACGCTCAGTCGACCGGACAACAGAAAGACAAAAACAAAACCACTTGCAGAAGAGGATTCGAGCATGTGATAAAAACCCATCCACAGGGACAGAGCCGATAGCAGAACGACCAACGAGTTCATACAGCTGTTTCATAGAAGCGACCAACACATTGAACCACGAAGGTTACACAGATCCGAGGGAAAGACCAAACAAATTGACGCCAGAGTAACTGGTCAAACATTACATTAAGAACCCAGAACCCTAAGGAGTAAATTTATCAACCGGAAGGATCCTACCCGGATAAAACGCTGGAGGGTACCAAGATTTGTGAGCGTGTGGACGGCATTGAGCCCCAGCAGCAACGGCATCAAGCCACCTGCAACAAGGAATTAGAAATCCGTTAGAACCTTCATAATTGCGAACCAGAGTCATAATATTGACAACAAAAGGAGAAGAACAAACCCCAAGCTTACCTGTGAAATTCGAAACAGTAGTTGCAAGACCGATAGAACCCATAACCTGGAAGACCCGGAGCAGATACGTTAGGGTCGGTTGAAAAAGGATTGGTAGCATATAACCAGAGAGATGGATTACCTGTATAACGACATGAAGGGTGCAAGCCTGGTGGAAACCCTGTAGTAGCGCAAGTTCCAATCAGTAAAATGAAGAGGGGCGACATTTATCAGTAAAGGCCAAGACAAAAAAAAACTGTAACAGAGAAATACAAACCCAGTGCCGAGTATAACAGCTGACAGAACCCTTGAAACATCATTGCGAGTGTGTTAAAGCCCGAGAGCAAGCAAAATAACAGTGCAGGGACCAGGTTGGCGGAGTAGCAGAGCTTCCGCGGAGCAGAGCCGAACCGAAAAGTGTAAAGTGCAAATGACCACGATAGTGGGAGGAACATCGACAAAAGGGTAAGTCGTATAGGAGCCACCTACAGGTGTGAAGGTTAACCGGTGGTCCCGGTAGTAACCCTAATTCCGTTTACCAAGGAGCGTACAGAAAAATTTAAGTCAACCATAAATTGCTACGTACACAGTCCTGTCAACCATCGGATATTGTGTTTTGGCAGGAGGCCATCATAAGTGGTATCAGAGCCAAGTTTTTTTTGAGTTAGAATTAATGGAACAGGTAGAAGGCGAAGGTGAGGCAAGAGGAAGAGCAAGAGGAAGAGGAAGAGGCAGAGGACGAATGGTCCACAAGCCAGTAGATGATGGATTGCGAGAAGAGATAAGAGTTTTGCGTGAGAGATTGGCAGTGATAGAGGCTGGGGGAAGAAGAAACCCAGCAGATAACAGTGATGAAGAGGCAGTTGAGCCAGAGCAAGATGAGTTTGAGGGAATAACACCGGAACTGAGATTGTTAAAGTCAGTTTTGCTGTCCAGTCATAAGCCAAAGCATGAGTTGCCTACCTATGACGGAAGCTTATCGGCAGATGTGTTGTTAGATTGGTTACGTGAAGTGAATAAATTCTTTGAGTTTGAGGAGACCAGCGAAGACAAACAAGTAAGGTTTGCCGCCACCAAGCTGAAAGGACATGCGTCCTTATGGTGGGACAGCGTTCAGGCAGAAAGAAGGAGGTTAGGCAAACAGCCAATCAAGAAATGGGCCAGGATGGAAGCGAAACTAAAAGAGAAGTTCTTACCGAAAGACTATCAGATTATGTTGTACAGACAGGTACAAAACCTGAAACAAAGGGGAATGACTGTTAGAGAATTTACAGAGGAATTCTATAAATTAAATCTGCGAGCAGGATATGTGGAGGATACCTCAAAGAAAACAGCCAGATTTGTAAATGGCTTGAGAGGGGAAATTTTGGATGAAATTGGTATCCTTTCACCACAGACGTTGGATGAAGCCTATCAGTTTGCATTGAAGGCTGAAGAGAAGATAAATAGGAAGCAGAACTCCCGGAGAGGAGGTGGTTCTGGCAGAGCAAAAGGCAAAGTGTATGGCAGAGGGAGAGGTACAGTCTCGAATGAGGAAGCCAGCAGTTCCAAATCTGCTGGTACGACAGATAAAGACAACAGCAACAGGGAAGGACGACCAGCTCAGAGAGGACGAGGATTTGGTCGAGGCAGGGGAACTGTCCAGTGTTACCGTTGTCATAAGTTGGGACATAAGTCTTATGACTGTCCGGAGGGCGAACCAGCAGGCGGGAGAGGAACCTATGTTGCCTAGCCAGAGGATGCAGAGGAGACACCTCAGGAAGCGGAGAACACACCTAAGATAGGTGAAGCCTTGGTATTGAATAAGGTGCTGTTGAAGCCAGCCAAGGAAGTTGCGGAGCCAAATCAGCGAAAGGCATTGTTTCGCACTGTCTGCAAGTCACAAGGCAAGTGCTGTAAGGTAATTGTTGACAGCGGAAGTACCGATAACTTGGTAGCTGTGGAGATGGTGGAGAAACTGGGATTAAAGAAGCTGAAACATCCCACTCCCTACAAAGTATCGTGGCTGCAGAAGGGGCATCAACTGTTAGTTGATGAACAGTGTGAAGTAGAGTTTCAGATTGGGAAGTACAAGGACAAGATCCTTTGTGATGTGATGCCAATGGATGTCTGTCATTTGTTGTTAGGACGACCTTGGCAGTTTGACAGAGGTGCAGTTCACGATGGAAAAACTAATTGCTACAAATTTGTGAAAGATGGGATCAAGCATACGCTTGTACCCATCAAAGAGGAAACCACAACAGAGGCTAGTGGAGTGAAGGCACTGCTGTTAGGAGGGAAAGAATTCATAAAACAGATTGAGGACAGTGAGATAAATTTTGCTGTCATAAGGAGACCAAGAACAGTGGTACTCCACACACAGGTTTCAGATTTACCAGAGGACGTTCAGAGGTTGCTACAGGATTTTGGAGACATTGTGGTGGATGATCTTCCAGATGAGTTGCCACCTAGAAGGGGTATTAGTCATTGCATTGACTTTATACCAGGAGCACGTCTGCCAAATAAAGCAGCCTACCGCATGAGTCCCAAGGACCATGAAGAGATTAGAAAACAGGTCCAAGAATTATTGGACAAAGGTTTGATTCGGAAGAGCATGAGCCCATGTGGAGTACCCACTGTTTTGGCTCCCAAAAAAGGAGGAGAATGGAGGATGTGTACAGATTCCAGGGCTATTAACAAGATTACCGTTAGGTACAGGTTTCCCTTGCCAAGGATGGACGATATGATGGATTGTCTGAGTGGAGCGACTTACTTTTCGAAGATTGATCTGAAGAGTGGGTATCACCAGATCCGGATTCGTGAGGGAGATGAATGGAAAACTGCATTCAAGACAAACGAAGGCTTGTACGAATGGCTGGTGATGCCATTTGGTTTGAGCAACGCTCCCAGCACATTCATGCGACTGATGAATGAGGTGCTGAAGGAATTTAACGGTAAGTTTGTTATAGTTTACTTGGACGATATTCTGATTTTCAGTAAGACTAAGGAGGAGCATTTCAGGAATTTGCAGAGCGTGTTGAGAAAATTACAGCAAAACAAACTGTTAATTAATTTGAAGAAATGTACCTTTTTTCAGAAAGAACTGATATATCTGGGCTTTGTTATTGCGGAGAATGAATTAAAAATGGATCCAGAAAAAGTGGCAGCTATAGTTAGCTGGCCTTCTCCGAAGAGTTTGTTTGAAGTTCGAAGTTTCCATGGACTTGCCAGTTTTTACAGGAAGTTCATTAGGAATTTCAGCGAGATTTGCGCACCAATGTTAGACACGATTAAGAAAGTAAATCAGCCTTTTCACTGGATTGAAGCAGCAGAAAAAAGCTTCCAGATCTTGAAAAAAAAGATTACTGAAAGACCTGTGTTGAGACTGCCTGATTTCAACAAACTTTTTCAAGTTCGTTGTGACGCCAGTGGTACAGCCATTGGAGCAGTCCTCAGCCAGGAGGACAGACCAGTTGCCTATTTCAGCGAAAAGCTAAATGACAGCAGGCAAAAGTACTCGACCTATGATAAGGAATTTTACGCCATTGTGTAGGCTCTGAAACATTGGCGACATTATTTGTTGGGTAGCGAATTTGTCTTACTTTCTGACAATTCAGCGTTGCAGTACATTATGCAACAGCATAAACTAAACCACAAGCATGCAGCCTGGGTTGAGTACTTGCAAAGTTTTACTTTTGTACTAAAGCACATTAGTGGGTAATCGAATAAGGTAGCAGATGCACTCAGTAGGAGAACATTACTGTTACAGGAGAGCACCATGCAAATCTTAGGATTTGAACACTTGAAAGAGCTGTATCCAACTGACACCGAGTTTATGGAAGCCTATGAGGCTTGTCAAAACCCGCTGTTGCGAAATAACAGCAAGTGGCTGGATTATAACCTTCAGGAGGGTTTGCTGTTCAAAGGGGGGCAGTTATGCATTCCCAACTGTTCTATGCGAGACAATATCATACAGGAAAAACACAGCGGAGGCTTGGCAGGACACTTTGGAATTGACAAGACTATTGCTCAGGTACAACATTTTTATTTCTGGCCTAAGATGCAGCGAGATGTACAGCGATATGTGGCTAGGTGCAGAACTTGTCAATTGGCAAAAGGTCATAGTCAAAACAATGGACTTTATATGCCATTGCCCATCCCTAGTCGACCTTGGGATTCGGTCAGCATGGATTTCGTGCTAGGATTACCAAAAACACAGCGCGGCTTTGATTCAGTGATGGTTGTAGTCGACCGATTTTTGAAGATGGCACACTTTGTACCGTGCAGGAAAACCAGCGACGCTACTTACATAGCACACCTTTTCTTTACAGAGGTTGTGCGGTTACATGGACTTCCACGAAGCATTATTTCTGACAGAGATGTCAAGTTTACTAGTCACTTCTGGAGAACCCTGTGGAAGAAGTTAGACACTCAGTTGCAGTTAAGCTCCGCTTACCATCCACAGACGAAAGGACAGACGGAGGTAGTGAACAGGAGTCTAGGGAATTTGCTCAGAAGTCTAACAGGTGAAAATTCCCGGACTTGGGATCGTGTATTAGCACAGGCGGAATTTGCATATAATGATTCTCCCAACCGTAGCACAGGCTACAGTGCTTTCCAAATTCTGTACGGCATGCATCTGCGAGGAGTGCACGAGTTACGAGATTTGGGCAAACTGGAGAAGCGGAGTGCTGATGGGGAAGATTTCGCCCAAGCTATGAGCAAACTGCACGAACAGGTTAAGCTAAAACTACAAGACAGCGGCCAGAAATACAAGCAGCGAGCTGATACAAAACGCCGGGAAGTTCAGTTTAATGTCGGGGATGAAGTTCTTGCGTACTTACGCAAGGAACGATTTCCAAAGCGAGAGTACAACAAGCTCAAGTTCAAGAAAATCGGGCCCTGCAAGATCATTCGCAAATTTTCTGTGAACGCTTACAAGATACAGTTGCCACCAGGGATTGGTATTTCCCCTATCTTTAATGTGGCAGATCTGTTCCCTTATATTGCAGGTGCAGCAGATGATGCGGCGGTAGAGCCACCACGGGACACCCAATTGAAAGGAGATTTATGGATGAGACAGTTGCCAATGGCACCACCCGTCGAAATTGAGGGAATTCTGGACACACAGGTAGCAAAGCGTACACGGAGGAAGGAATATTTGAGATATTTGGTAAAGTGGAAGAACCGTCCAATAGAGGACAGTTCGTGGCTTAGTGAGACACAAATTCAAAAGGCAGGCTACTCTGTTAAGGACCTCATGGAACGGAGCCATGACTTTTTGTCACCCCGGGAGCCTGATGCAGGAGCATCCAGCTCTGAGGAGGCAGAATGAGGCTGGCAGTCTCAGGCAGAATTTGGACACACAATCAATGCGTATAGCTGGACAGGTGTCAACACCTTAACAGTTATTTTATTTTCATTACTTGTTTTTATTTACTTTTATTAGTCATGCATTTACTCTGTTTTACTTAGGAGTTAGAAACAGAACCATAATTTGCTAGTTAGTTTGATTTTTATTTAAGAAGACACTCTATTAGTTTTAAATCAGTTATTGGAAAACAGTTGTAAATCTGTTGGGTTGGTTCCAACCGAAAAGGAACAGTTTGACTCTCAGAGTTAAAAGGACAAAAAAAAGATTGTAAAGTTTCCTCTCTCATTTTGAAGAACAGCAATAGAAACATACAGTCATTTCCAAAAGCTAAGATTCATTACTGATTTGATCACAATTCATCACTGTGAAAATTGTTATTCTACAGTATTTTATTTCCTGTGCATTGTAAAGCATATTAAAATAGAAGACAGATTATTTGTGAGTGGAGCGGGCGCAACCACCACAGTACCGTCCACCAGCGTGCAAACCCGACTGTACACACAGGTGTACACTCAGAGAAAGATGCGGCAGAAGCGGATTCAGACAAAGCAAAGATTCCAAAAACTAGAAAGATAGAGAAGCCTGTACATGCGAATGAAAAACCAGGTATTTCAAAAGCCGATAACTCTATAGTCAAATAGCATGTCGTAGCAGAGAACAAATGAATTCATTCTTTTTCATATGATATGTATAAATAACGGATAGTAATCGAGCAGCAGAAAAATTCATGTAACCATATGACCTGAGTAAATAAACGAGAACCCAGGTCCCAATTAAACATTTGCATCACAGAATACATGTAAAATAAGTCACAGCATCCACAGAGTTATCAATAGGGCGGAACTTCAAAATAACAATTTATTAATAGACAAAAGTGAATTATTACATTCATACCATTGACGGAGGGACAGACCAGGGTTTGGTCAAAACCCTAAGTCTATAAACTGTGAACGATACAGCCAACAGAGTAAGGGCTCGAAACCCGCAACGAGCATCAAACAGGAACATAATTCTTTTACATCCACAGAGCAGAAGCCCATAAAACCCACGAGGGTTTGACACCAAAGGAAACAGTTCGAATAACTTTATACAGAGGAAAAATCGAGACCACGACTACAACAGACCATCAACAGATTGAGGACCAGAACCTTAAACTTTCGCCGCATAAGAAGTCGACACCCATGACAGAGACTACAGACATCAAGCTGCAGAAAAAGTATTAAGACACTACCCAGAAGGAGCGCGGGAAGAATGCGGGTAGCAGCATCACGAGCTTGGCTACACCACCCGAGCTCACCTACAAAACAAAACCACAAAGGTTAGACCTTATGAATATCTGTACATGTGTTAAAACAAAAACACAATGGAAAGGAGGCATAGTATCAGGGTTTACCAGTAACCCGGGCAACGAAGAACAAGACCAAACTATCCAACACAGTAACCTGAAGACAGTGGCCGAGACGGTCAGAACCAGCAAGACAAAAGCGAAGGCGTTAAAGCACGGAACCACCAACATTACCTGGTTGTCCAAGGTGAAACGCAGCTTTGGAAACGATGGACCTGACATGAACCACAGCGCATAATCAATAAGCTAATACCAGCCGAGACGAAAACAAACAGATAACCACACTTACAGTTGTCAAACAAACACCAAGCAGAGTGAATGTGCCTTTGCAGGCTATATAAACTCACCATTGAAACCCTTTGAGGGAGGAGACAACCACGGAGGCGACATTAGCACAGGCACAGAGAAACAAAGTTCTTTCCCACAGAGTAGCTCAGAGCTTAGCAGAGTGACCCGCGAAGTGGAATGAGGAAATGATTGCCAATAGGGTTGTCAACAACCTTTTTGATTAGAAGCGACCAGTTAGTGTAGGTGAGAGCCGGTAGAACAGGTTACGAAACCTTAACCCAAAGGCCAAGGCATGTACAGTGCCATTCAATATTGCATTTAAGTCGACAGGTCATACGCTTGTCCATTACGTTTCATACCGTGGCGGGAGGCCATCAATGAGACAAACAAAACCAATGTTAATTTTTAGAAATATTGGAGGGATAAGAAGAAGGTGAATTTACATCAAGTAAATAAGGGATTCAAACCACGTCTCAAGATAAATAGTCCTAAAGGATATCATCAAAATAAAAGTACTCAAGATGAATAAAAAAATGAAAGACCCATTGGGAAAGAGAGGAAGACCATAACTCAGATATTCGGGATGTAAGGGACACCATTTTTGTAGATATTTACCTTGTAGAGATGAAAAAATGATGACTTCATATAATATTTAAGAGGCTACTATAGTGGAATACATAGGCCAAAATATACCAAAAATACATATAGCCCTAGAGCATTGACAAAAAGAACATCAATCCCATATGATGAAGGTGGAAGGTGAGATTAGAAATACACTTTTTTCTATTTTAATTAATTAAGGAACAAACTATAGTTACATTGATCCTAAATTAGTGAATACATTTCATTTTATGAAATTGTTGAGTTGAGAGGCTCATTCAACAACCCAGGATGAGGGCGATGGCAATGTGTAATCTCATCCATGCTAAACATGGGATTGACACGTGCACCTTTAAAATATTCTTTAAAATAAAAAAATAATGTCATTTATAATCAAAATAAAAACCAAATATACATATTTAGTTAGTTTTAATTAAAAGTATTATAAAACATAGTCCACTCTAATTGTTCTTGTTTTATTGCTTATTGATATTACAACTCAATACAAAGGAGATATGGTAAAAATATTTCACTCACTCTTGGTTATAAATAAAATATTTCCATGTCCATATGAAATAAGATAACTATATATCAAATTTTAATTTTTTTTAAAAGTAATTAAAAAAAAAAGTTGATACTATTTAGATTTTCATATTTCAATTGGATACATAAGTAAGCTATTTTAATATCCCTGTTAACTAATTTATTTTAATATCAACTTTAGAATAAACAAAAACATATATGTGTATAAATAAACTACAATAAAATATTTCAATGCCCAATGAGAAGAGGTAATTCAAAGTAATAGCAATAAGAGAGAGATATGTAATAAATTCAATTTTTAATATATAACTAATATGTCACATTTAAAAAGTATTAATAGTAATTAAAAAATTCAATGTGCATTATAAAGAAAATATTTCAATATATAAAATTAAGTAATATTGAAATGTATTCAAAAATATATTAATTGAAAAAATCTTTAATGTGGACAATGTAATCCAATCAAATATCTCAATGGTCATGTTAACTAAATTATTTCAATGCCAAGAATTTAAATGTTATATATGGTTAAAATAATAATAACAGTAATAATAATTTGATATATTATACCAAGTAATTGAAAAAAAAATTCTTATTGGTTTAACGTTTCAAGTATTATTATCTTATATATCTACCCTTTTATGAAGGGTTAATTTTGAATGGAGCAAATATTTGTTCTGGGGAATTAATGTTTAACTATTTTATTTCGTGTATTAAGGGATTTCAAAGGGTTGAATACATTTACGATCTCTCTCTCTCTCTCTCTCTATATATATATATTATATAATATATATATATATAATATATATAATTATATATATAGAGAGAGAGAGAGAGAGAGAGAGAGAGAGATCATCTTAACCATCATCTATAAGTCCCTAGAAGGATGCAATCTTTCGAGGTGATTTTTTTTAAGTTTTGCAGTATAAAAAATGGTTTGCGCCACAAGATATTTGATCTCTCTAGGCTCTTTCTAGATATGAGGTTAACATGGATCTATAATGGTAGTTTTTGAGGGCATGGTTGGTTTCGCTAGTCACTGGAACTAAGGAAAGGATCAATGAAATTTTCAAGAGTTGTCACATAAATTTGAATAAATTGGATACATTTGTACTCTTAAATGCATTCCATTAAGATATTACAACATCCTAATTGGAATTGATTTCTCGGGAAAGAATGATGAATAAGGAAAGAAAATATTTGTGAAAGAAAGTGCAAGACCCATTCCTATAAGGAAGATAGCAATTTTATAGTTAAAAGTAAGTTTTAGCAAAGGGTGTCAACTATATGTATCTCATGTAGAGGAGCTAGAAAATAACAAAGAGCCAATTCTTGAAGATTATATAGTGTTGCAAGAGTTTGGAGATGTATTTGGAGAGATACCATGTTTTCCACCAAAGAGGGATACAATTTTTTCTATTGATTTGATGCCAAGAACTACTCTACTATAAAAGACTCCTTATAGAATTAGTACACCAAAATTAGAATAATTATAAATGAAGTTAATGGAGTTGCTGAAAAATCGGTACATATGCCCAACTATTTCACCTTGGAGAGCACCACTCCATTTTGTGAGGAAGAAGGATGGAATGTTGATGCTATATGTTGACTTTATATAGTTGAATAAGGCTGCTATGATGAATAAATGCCCTCCAACAAGAATTGATGAACCCTTTGATTAACTAAGAGGAGAAAATCTATTCTCAAAGATAGACTTGAGATTAGGCTATCCCCAAGAAAATATCAAGGAAGAAAACATATGTAAGACAGAATTTAGAACAAGGTATGGGAATGTCGAGTTTGTTGTTATGCCTGTTGGACTAAAAAATGTATCAACTACCTTTATGTTCTTAATGAATAACACGTTCAAGGATTATTTGTACAATTTTTTTATGATATTATTGGATGCCACACTGATTTGTTCCAATATATAGGAAGAACATGAACATCACTTGAGGTTTGTACTACGAGTATTAAGGGATCCTCTACTACATGCCAAGATAAGAAAGTGTTTATTCTAGAAAAATTAGATCCATTACTTGGGGAACATAATTTTAACAAAATAAATAATAATGGATCTAGAGAATTTTCAAGCCATTATGTCCAACACCAAAGAATGTTTTAGAAGTCAAATATTTTATATGGTTAATTCAATACTAGTAAAAGAGTTTTATAATAATATTTTCAAGAATTACTCATTCCATATTTCTTATAAAAGAAGGGGACTAATTTTTTTATGGAAAATAGAATGGGAATATAGTGTTTAGTTATTAAAGGATTTACTTATAAGTGCACCAATCTTGAAGATTACAGATCCAAATCAAGATTTTGTCGTATGTAAAGAAGCACGAATAGAAGGGCTTGATGGAGTACTTTCATAAAATGGACATGATATTAGCTATGATTCAAGGAAATTAAAATAGCATGAGATAAAGTATTTCACACATGATTTTGTACTTGCTACCATATTACATACATTAAGAATGTGGAGAAATTGCATGAGATAAGGTATTCCACACATGATTTGGTACTTGTTACCATAGTACACACATTCAGAATGTAGAGACATTATATAATGCAAAGGAAATTTTAATTAATGATAAACCATAGCCATATGAAATACTTATTTTAGCAACCAATTGTAAATTCCATACAAACAAGATGTTTGAAATTTTTGAGTGAATGTGATTTTGACATCGAGCATATCAAAGGGTAGGAGAAAAAAGTGATTTGTTCTCAATATAAGGGTATATATTATTCATAGATCATAATTAAAAGTCATAATTTTAGACGTTGTTGTTAATGATCAACACATTACAAGAGAAATAAAATTTATACCAAGAAGCACTGCCACATAAATATAAAGACTACAAGCCACAAGAAAATAGTATATTGATATGTAAAAGTAAAGTGTATGTTCCTAACTCTCCAAAATTGAGGAAATCATTCATGAAAGAAATGCATAATGCTTGATATGTGAGAGACCCTATTTGTTAGAAAAAAAGTCAGTGAGAAGTGGATGTATCTCTAGCAAGGAATGAAAAAAGACATATCCAATTATATTGCCAAATGCATGGAATATGAAATAGTGAAAGTTGAGCATAAACACTTTATTGATTTACTACATCAATTACCAATTCTAGGGTGGAAATGGGAAGTTGTATAAATCAATTTCCTTAGAATGATAATTATACAGAGTGGATCATCCTAATATTTTCCATTTATCTTGATAAATTTTTACGTAAATAAAAATGAAGGAATCAACCCCCAAATCCATTTTAGAAGAAGATACCAAGTTCGAAAATTGGGGTATGAAACCTTTTGACACCATTTTGAACCAATAAATAATGTTTATTTAGAGTTATAGGGTCCAAATTTTTTCCTGCACTCATGATATTGTAGTACACGCTAAATATTTCCAACAATGAAAATTTCAATTGGAGCTTGTATGAGAATTTATGTATGCAAATAATTGATCTATCCTGGTAACCAACATGGTAGGAGTGGATACCCCACCAAACCTAACTACACAAACATGTGGGGATAGCCACATATGGACTTTAAAAATATTTTGTAAGGTCCAAAACATTATCAAAATTGATGGTTTATTAACTCATAAACCTCCCATAGATGGTTAGTAGGCAATGAGAAATACCGAGACACTAGGAGGAGAATATATTTCATTCTATGTTGTTGCATTTGTTCCTTAATTGAGTAGAAAAAATAGGAATTGTAAGTTAGAGATAATAATACAAGGGAAATAAGATTCTAGCGTAGTATCCTTGCAAGAGGCACTCCACATAGAGCACCTCTTTCTTTGTATTTGCACATTTCCTTAAAAAAGAGAGAAAATAAGCCTCACCTTCTAGATAAATATTATCCTAATGGGTTTCTTGGGGTAAATTTTATGTTTATTTGTGAATGGAATGTGCGTAGTTTTTATATTCTCTATTTTTCATTTCAAGTATCTCATACATTTAAGTAAAAAACTACATTAAGGGAATTTTGAGGTAAAAAAAGGCATAAAAAATGTACTAATAAAATTAACTTTAAAAGAACCAATAGGATTGAAGATGATGATGTCATCCCAAGGGGAAAATATTTTGGAGGGAAGAGAAGAAAACTATTTTTTAATTGTATTTCCAAATTATTTCCTTACAGGTTTACTAAAATGTCAAGTGTTGACTCTTGTTGGACCCAGAATTCAATTCAACATCCAACAAGTACCCATTCTACATACTTCTGAGTAGATCCACATTGAAAAAAATGAAAATATAAAAAAAAGTGTGTTCAACATACTCTTTTAGTGTATTTTCATTTTTTCAATGTGGGTCTACTAAAAGGTATGAAGAGATTACTAGTTAGATGTGTACTTGAATTATGCATCCAACGATTGTCTAGACTCTACATTTGAGTAAACCTATAAGGAGATAAGCCAAAATACAATAGAAAAAATAGTTTAATTTTTTTCTTTAAATATTCATATTTTGTTTTACTATTTTAACTATTATTTTATTATTTTCCTTATCAGACCTAGTTTAGACATCAAAAATCTCCTAATGGGAATTAAATATTCTAAAATCTCAAGGAAATTAGCATTCATAATAGGTATTTCAATATTTTATCAAATCCATTGTGACAAACTATTCAATTGGAATATCAAAGACAATTTATAGATCATATGATTTTGTAGAAGATTAAAAATACTCCATTCAAGTATCTAGCAACTAATATTGACCATTATTTTATCATGCTACGACATTGCATTCAGGCATATTTTCAACTAGTTCATGTTCCTTCCAAAGTTACCACCTTTGGCATACAAGTATCAATGGGAACATTCAAGACTAGTAAGTGAGACTATAAACTAGTCCAAATTAATGATTCTCTATATAGTAGTAACATAAATAATTATTCTATGAATTAAGTAAATTATGTCATCATTTATAGTAGAAACATTGTAATATTTTTTTACTAAGACATTCTACAAGATTAACTTCAATATAATAATCCATCTATTACATATATTGTATATTTAACTTATTTAAAATAACTTTCAAAACCATGTGTAGAACTTATCTTTATTCAATCACATAAACCAAGAATTGACTAAGAAGAATAATTTTCCACCTAACCATAGCCTCTATGTCACTTAATTATTCTACAAGAGGCAACCTCCTAACTAAGCCATGATACCACCAAGACAAAGAATAAAGATAGAATACTAAGGCTAGCCTCTCAATATCAAGACAAAAATATTACTAAACAAGTGTTTATCTATTAATTTCTTGAAAGTAGAGTTCTCTTTGACACCTACAATACCTACTCCACACCACAAGGATAATCCTCCTTCCTTCCTTAATACTCCCTTAGAAGCACCCTCGTTTCAATTATTTGTATTGTGTTCATAGAAAATTTCTTAGTTATTGTCTCTTCTTATGTTTTGGAAGGATTCTTTTCATGATCATTCTATACCACACTATGGAAATATTCTTTTCTTGGAAAATAACTTTCATTTTCCCACATTTTTCTTCTTCAAACACTATTTCTCCTTTACCTTTCGAATTTTTATTTTGTTGTCATGATCAAAAGATGAATAAAAAATGTAACCCTATATTGATTTTATTTTTAATAATGTATGGGAAACAAACTATAAAAATATGGGATATGATGAAAATTTTTAAAGAAAGGTTACATTTCACTTCGAATAGCTTGTATAAACTATATGCTAAGCTCACATCAACACCATAAAAGAATGTAAGTCAGATTAATGGAAAGGTGGTTAGGAAACATTGGTAATTAGGAATAAGTTATTCATGTGAACACATTTATCTTTCCCTACTTTTGGTATCATATCCCTTGTAGGAACTCATACCTTCGTCAATCTTGGTTATTTCATGAACCTATGAAATAAAATATGTAGCATTATTCAAAATATTCAAATCACCATATCTCATGATGTGAAGTAAATTATTCAAACATATACTTAGTGTTCCCAAGCTTACAAAATTAGAAAATTATAGTAGTCAAAGAGTGAAGACTCACAAACACCAAAGATTAAGGTCCTACAAATAGTAAGATCATCCTCAAAAGAAAACGAAATTTGAAATAAATGATGGAGTTTTTAAAAACAAATATAGCTGAAATGGTTGAATCAATTTCTAAGATTGTGTCCTAAGTAGGCCACCATGATTGAGAAATCTCCTTCCCAGTAGCAACGAGTGAGTCGATTGTTGGCACAAATTCCTAAGAAGTAAAACATGAGTGCAAAGGCTCATTTTAAAAGCAATAATAGAAAACTATTGGGATGAAGTCCTAAGAAGGAAGAAATGAGTGAGCAATCTCTTGATTGGAAGCAATTAAATACCTATGATATGATGTCACATAACTCACCTATGGTAGATTTCACCCAAATAATATGACCATATTAGGTTGTAGCTTGGTATAAAGTTATATAAGGATGATTATTATCATATGCAAGTTTATTGAAAATGAAATGACTTCCATTTTGAGGAAGATAAATCACCTAAAAGAGTGTAGACATTACAAATTTCAAAGTGTACACATAATCACACCCAAGAAGTACATTGAATTCCAATGGGTTATCCAAAAATATAATATTGACTATGATATACATCAAACCTAACGTGATACAAAACTAAGGAAGAATCCCCAAATATTAGCTAGGTATTTTTCTAAAAGCCAATACTTGCTTTGTAGATGCCACAAGCTTGGGAGAATGTTATGAAACCAGCTCAAGAAAAAGATAGAAAAGATAGATCCATTCCTTAGAATTCAGCCTCTTTGAGGGGGCAACCTCATTTACATTACATAAATGAACAATTCTTGGATGATTCAAATGAAAAAACCTCCTTTCTATATATAGGAGTCTAAGGAGTCACAATATAATCCAGCCGACCTAACAATAATAATATAAAGCCACAAAAATAATAATAGAGGGATTCTATGGGGCACAGAAATAACAATATGTGGGTAATAGGGGCACAACAATATAAATAGGGGTATAACTACAATAGTAATGGGGTAATCACTAGTATTATAGGGACCCAACATGCCCCTCTCCTTCAAAAAAGTGTTGTCCTCAACGCTTGAGCAGTTATGGATACTTCTGCATAAAATTCTCATCCTCCCATGTGGA
>APFE030514101.1:8785-47918 GCA_000404065.3 Pinus taeda
TTCATCCAGTGGTTAAATCATTGCATTATAGTCTAAAAAGGATTGTTTATATGGTTTTCTAACTATACTGATATCTGTTGTTTGGTTTAGTTTTTTGTTCATGCAGCTGCGGAAACTTGTCAATTTCTGCAACCAGCACAGGATTCCGCAACTATTTTGTTAAAAGTTGTGCTCCAGGTGTCCTCTGAAGGAACGAGCTGCATGGGCAAGCTCTAGATGGCAGGTACATGGAACGTGTCCCTTCGAATCAGCCAAATCATCCATGAGAGGTCGCGGTCAACCAAAGTCAAAGACGAGGCCAACCAAAGAGTTCAGCGGTGGCACGTCACTGTTTTGGGCACGTGAATGATACGTGGCTTAGTTCTCAGCACACGAAGGCACCAGCACACCTGGAGATCGTTCCTGAACCGTGAATCTAACAACCAACCACTCCGAAGATTTAAGAAGCATAACGACAGTTACACTAGATCTCGGCTGAAGAGATCTACGTGTCTATGGCAACGCAGTTAAAAGTGTAGTAGTTGTTAGTTAGCTGTAGTATTTTGCATTATAAATAACGCGTTGTTGAACGTTGTAAAGAGACTTTTGATACATGTGAATTCTGAACTGTTTATGTAATTTCCGCGCTGCTGGTTATCTTATCACCCCACTGTTTTATATGTTGTTGATTTAAATACATGAGAAGACTTTTCTGAAGATAGTTGTGTGATTATTTGATTGGCTGAAGTGGTAGAGGGCCCGTGCATGCTGAAGCCTTGTAAAGTGTTTGTTTAGTTTCATTATGTTTTTGTTTTATGATTAGTTTGTATATAATATGTTTTATGTTTCTGCTGTTCATATCTTTACCTTTGTTTTCTTAGAGCTGTAAACTGATCAGTGCTTTTTGCAGGTTCTCTTAGGCAGCCCGGGCAATTTTTCATCTTTTTAATAACTTTTGGCATATGAGATCATCTTGCCCTCCCTGCTAACTTTTATTTTATGGAGTTTACATTCAGCATTGTCCTTTTCAAGTTGTGATTTGCTTATTTCTTTTTCTGCTAGTTAGATATCATACAGCTTAACAATTTATGATTTCTTTCTATGGTCAAATGACTATATCAGCAGGAAATCAGAATATTACTAACTGTAGTGTGATTTAGTTGTCATATTACTTACTCATGGTTGCTTTCCATAAAGTAGATTGAGCTGAATGGTAAAGGACTAGAAGAGTTTAAGTAGTGTGATTAATTTCTTTTATGCAACTTACATTTAGATATCATATTGCTTGACATGTTCATGATTACTTCCCCAAGGTAGATTGAGCTGAAGGGTAAAGGATTTGAAGAATTCAAGTAGTGTGATTAGTTTCTTTTATGTAATTTACTTTCTTGAACAGTTAAATATCATATTGCTTAACTTGTTTATGATTACTTCCCACCAGGTAGATTGAGCCAAAGGGCAAAGGATTTGAAAAGTTAAAGTAGTGTGAATTAGCCGCTTTGCTTTAAGTTTGAGTTGTTTTTCAAGTTTTTGCTTTCTTTTCATTTTTAGCAGCAAGGATACTGGGCCATTGTCATTAGTTCACTATTTGATGCATTTGTTTTCTCTTAAGAATCAATTTTATTTTAAAGCTTTCTTTTGAGCATTTTCAAGTTTAGAAACCATCACCATCTACACTCCACACACTTCACACTTCACTTTTACCACCACACATTAAGAAAAAATAAAATCCAAAAACAAACTAAAAAGCTTAAAACGACAAAAGCCTAAGGAAATGGTTATCTAAGTACATATAGTACACCTCACTTCGTTAGTTTACGAACCCCAGGTTGACATTATAAATAGCAATTTAGATCACACTAAATTGACCAAACAGGAGATATGAAAAATAAGTACATAAAGTGAACTACACTACAGCATAGAAGGGACCAAGATGTACCAGAGTTCACAAATATTTTTCATACCCTTCACACAAATTTGGGTATCAAGGATAATGAGCAGCATCTAGTACTCAAGTACTGCGTTTGTCTGTAAAAATACGTCAAGGATGAGATGGAGTTCCTAGGCATCTACGTGCTTAGTGTCCCCTACCAATACACTATCAAGATCAAACAAAAGTTTAAATAGAAAAATTGAGACTTTGGATCTGCGAATCTAAAGCAAGGGAAAGGCGCCGCTACATCACATAACAAAGGACAAATCCAAGGTGGGGTGACCAAGGAAAACCTATCAAATATACGAGCAAAGAACAACACCAAGAAGACAAAGAAGGACACAGGAAGGTGGTGTGAGTTCCATAAGAGACCCACTCACAACACAAGTGAGTGTCAGGCCAGGCAGTGACAGGTGGCCGAGATGAAGGCTTCAAAATAAAATGCATGTTCTGACGTTGAGTTAGAACCCAAAAATGGATATTAAAAAGGGAATCATATTATTAATGCGGATCCTAGCGCCACTGTTGCCACCACCAAGATCTAGAAGATTGAGCCCAAAGATCCAAAGGAGGGGGAGCGTCTCTTCCACTCACAAATGTGAGTGAAGGGTTCACTG
The DNA here is from genome assembly GCA_000404065.3 of Pinus taeda. Classification (NCBI taxonomy): domain Eukaryota; kingdom Viridiplantae; phylum Streptophyta; class Pinopsida; order Pinales; family Pinaceae; genus Pinus; species Pinus taeda. The sequence goes on from APFE030514101.1 coordinate 11,315, forward strand.
CTGCAATTCATTGTCGACAATGGGAGCCAAAAGAACTTCATTTATAAATAGGTCATGAATTGACTGGGCCTACTAACTACACCACACCCGCAACATACACCATCGAGTGGCTTCACTAAGGACGAGATCTCCACGTCGGCCTATAGTGCCTCCTTCCCTACAAAATCAAGCCCTTCACGGATGAGGTATTGTGTGATGTTGCTCCTATTGAAATTTGTGATGTATTATTAGGCCAACCATACTTGTGGAAGTGTCATGTTGTATATGAGTTGAGGCCTCACACTATTATTATTTATTTGGGTAATAAGTTATACAGGAGATTGGAGGTAGCCCCACCTACCACCATATCTTTGATCGTTGCTAAGCTATGTAGTAAAATCATCTCCCATACTGAGAAGTTTTTTTTTCCTTTCTGATTCGCTCTCAAAGTAAGGGGAAAATCATGGCCACACCCATGGCCCTTGGGAAGGGTTCCTCGACGCAGCAGAAGTAGGTGGATAAGATCATGGAAGAATGCAAGGACATTTTCTCCTCACCCACAGGGGTACCCTTGCACTGTCAGGTCAAGCATTCGATCCACCTAACTCCCAGAGCACCTCTACCTAACGAGCTGATATATCATTGCTCCATTATCAAAAATGAAGAGACCAGGCAAAAAATCCAGGAGTTGTTGCAAAAAGGGGTACATTTGACCAAGTTTCTCGCCTTGTGGGAGTCTAATTTTACTTGTATAGAAGAAGGATGGGACCTAGAGGCTCTGCATTGATTATTAGGCACTAAACAAAATCATTGTCAGGAATAGGTATCCAATCCCATATTGATGACCTTCTGGACCAACTCAAAGGGGCCAAGTATTTCAGCAAGATCAATCTAAAGTTTGGTTCTCACCAGGTTCCAATAGAGCCCACAAATGTATGGAAGACTGCCTTCAAATCCAAGGAAGGCCTTTTTGAATGGTTGGTTATGCCCTTCGAGTTCAAAAATGCCCTTGCTACTTTTATGAGGATAATGGATGACATCTTGCAACCCTTCACCAACTCATTCATGGTTGTTAATATAGATGACATCCTCATCTTCAACAAGAGTTGGGAAGACTCTTGCAACACATTCGGCAGGTCCTTCAAACTCTGCGACAACACAAACTGTGTGCCAACTTAGAGAAATGTACCTTTGGCATTAGCGAGGTCCAATATCTGGGTTACATCATAGATGAGTGAGGCATGCATGTGAATCTGACTAAGATCCAAGCCATTCGAGATTGGCCAGCACCAACCACTCTAACAGAGCGTCGCAACTTTTTGGGCCTTGCAAATTTTTATGGGAGGTTCGTGTTGGGATTCTCCCATATCACTTGGCCTTTGAATCATATTACCAAGGATGGAGAGAAAGCAAATTTTTCTTGGTCTAAGTCCCAACAAAAGGCATTCGTTGAGTTGAAGTGTCACCTCTGCTTTGCACTGGTACTCACATTTCCAGACCTGCATTATCCATTTGGAATTGAGACAGATGCCTCTGACTATGTTATTGGTGCAGTCCTCACCCAGCACAGGCATCTAATGGCCTATCATAGTGAGACACTTTCCAACATAATTTAGAAGTACCCCACCTATGATAAAGAGATGTATTGCATCGTGCAGGCTTGCCCACAATGGAAGCATTACATTATGGGGAAGGAGATGGTCATTGACACGGATCACCGACCTCTTTAGTTTCTATATACACAAAGGAAGTTTATGAATGATCACCATCAAAAGTGGTCTACATATATGCAAAAATTTCACTTGAACATTAAATACTAAAAGGGTAACAACAATCATGTTGCAGACTACCTAAGCTAGCCCCCAGTTACAACACTAACTACTATTCTCAACTCTTGTTGCCACGAGACCTCTGGATGGCCACAACTATACAAAAACGATCCAGAGTTCACCTCCACATACTAGATGCTAGTATGTGGAAAGCAAGTTCCTGATTTCCACCTCTATGATGCATTATTATGCTATCTAGGCCACCTTTATGTTCCTTCAAGTGAGCATGTTGAGCTAATTTTGGAGGTGCACTATATCAAGGTCATAGGACACTTTGGTGTGGAGAAAATTGTGTCTGTAAAGTACTTTAATTGGCCAAAACTCTGATAGGGCGTTGGCAAATATATAATATCCTACACTTCCAACGTTGTCGCCAAACCAACCATCAAGAAGCAAGGCATGTACACTCATCTTCCTACTCCTAGTCAGCCTTGGGAATCCATATCCATGGACTATCTGTCTAGCCTCCCTTCTACCAAGCATGGTAATGACTGTGTATTTGTGGTCGTGGACAGATTTTCTAAGATGCCTATATTAGCGGCCTGTAAGAAAAGTATCACAACAAAGAACACTGCCAAACTATTCTTTGAACGAGTATGGGTACATTTTGGGATCTCGCAAACCATTATATCAGATTGGGATAGTAGTTTCTATTCAAGCCTCTGGTCACTATTGGACACCAAGCTCACCAATTCGATTGTATTCCATCCCCAAAATGATGGCTAGATAAAGGTCGTCAACAGGATGATAGTGCACATACTTTGCATGTACAACTCTAAGCATCCATGAACTTGGGATGAGAGCCTTCCCTATGTGTAACATAGTTATTATAGAGCTCTCCATAGCTTAACTAATCACATTCCCTTTCAAGTGGGTCTAGGATTTCAACCATTGTGTTTGATTAATGTTACCATGCCTCATGTGACTACACATACATAATCCACACATGTATTGTCTGAGGTTGATAAAGCAACCAAATTGATTGAACACATCCAGCACATCCATCAATAGGTTCATGAAATATTGGAGAAGTCCAATGCCAAGTACAAGCAATGACATGATCAACATCGGGTGCCACACAATTTTGAGGTGGGCAACAAAGTTTGGTTGCATTTGCAGAAAGAACACCTTAGCGGAGCCCATCAGAAGCTCAAACCACTCCGATATGGGCCTTACACCATTACCAAGGTTGTGGGAGAAAATGATTTTGAGCTCAACATTCCCCCATTCCTTGTCCTACACCCAGTGTTCAATGTGGATTGCTTTCAACCATACTTTCCACCATTACTAGACACATCAGACATTGCAAAACAACTCACACCAACAGAGTTAAACCCATACAGCATGGAACAGGCCACAACTGATCGGATCATGGACACACATATCATGAATTATTACCAGTAGAAGATCAAACTTTATCTTGTTGTCAAAGTTGGTCGACTCCTGCACCAAGGCAAATGGCTCACTAGGGACCAATATCAGTAGAAGTTTCCCGATCTCATGGAGGCACTCAATGCAATGGGGATCATTGCTTCCTAAGGGGGGAGGAATGATCCAGGTGGATATTGGTGGCCACCTGCTTATTCCACTTGGACCCCCACCATTTTTTCTTTCAGTTTTTCAGTTTCCTTAATTGTAGCACAATTTACTATTTTTGGTAGCTTTTTGGGTCCTAAACTTTGCTTTTTTCGAAAACGAGAAAACGTGAGTCTTTAAAATTCATTTAAAGTAAAAAATTATAGTCCTTGGATAGATATTTCTAACGATGTATCATGCACTTCAAAACGGAGATCGTATGCCAAATTTACAACCTCGGGAAGTTGATGTACGAATTTACCCCAACAGGACCCATAGTTTTGGCACTTCATCTCCTAGGGTTAGGTTTTTGGATGTTTAGGGCTTTCCATTGTTTCTCAATAATAAATAGGCCTTTAAGCCTCATTGTAACATAGTTCAGAGGCATGTAGCTACCACATATCTTCTTAGAGATAAGCTACCACCGCCTCGAGCTAATTTATTTCCATTCTATATGTAAGCATATTTCAGTTCTTTGATATTAATGAAATGAAGTTTTATTCATGTTGCATATTTGTTTTATGTTTATATTTGTATTATGTTGCGTTCCTGCATAAGTCTGGATCACAACATGACATTTAAGCCCTTGGTATCGAAAATTTTCTTCAAATGCAATTACGAGGGAGTCACGAAAACTCCAACCTCCGAATTTCTGATCTCCAAGATGACATCATTCTAATGTCATTAACTCCACGTGACATCTCCTTAGTGGTGACACGTTTCATCTAGATTTTCACTATTAGGCCACCCAATTTTGCTGAATTTGACTATCATGTGTCCATAGTACAGCCATGGCATGCTGACGACATCTGCCTCGTCAACTTTTGAGGACCAATCAACTGCTCCATGTGTCATGTCTTAAGGAGATAGAAAGGGTCCCTCAAACCTTTTGTTTTGCAACGAAAACCTTTGTTAATCCTACTTCGCATCCCTCGACACTTTTAAAAAGGAATTCAACAATATTGGAAGCTCCATGTATCGTAACTTTCTCAAAATTCAATTGTTACGAGGTTTCGAGCTTCCAAACCTCCTAGATGTTGACCTTCCGATATGTTGGGCGCACTTCGATATTCTGATATTTGCCTTCTTCGAGGCCCCGGTGTTCTGACCTTCCAAGGTCTCGAGGTTCCGACCTCCGATATGATTCCTACTCAGTCCTTTCGATATCAAGTCCCAAAATTCAGCCCCACTGCCATGATATCGAATCAGAACTTTCTTAAAGGGAATTACATTGCGGCTACGAAGTTCCAAGGTTCTGAGCCTTCCGAAGTTATGAGGTTCAACCATCATCTCTGTTGAATTTGGTAGTGATGCCAACTCTGGCTATGCGCTAAGACTTCTCCAAGCGCCTTTTAACTTTACTTTCATGGTTTAAGTCACAAAAAATTGACTAGGAATAACTCCTGATCCAGGAGGCCATTTGAAAATTTCCTCATATCGTTGGAAAGCTATTTTAGAGCAATTTCCAGTGGAGAAGGTCCGATGTAGGCTTTGAGCCCATCTTCCAACTAAAAAATGGCTGCAAACTCTTTGTCATTCTTTCCATCTTGGCTCTTCTTCTTCTTCCTAGAACCTGCTCTTCGGAGGCATTATGGGACTCCCAACCACCATAGTCATCATTTTATGCCTTCTCCAATAAGCTAGCTACTATGGTGATTCTCTACCGGATACTGCAACTGAGCTTGACAAATCAAGCACAAGCACATCAATGTTGGCCCAATCACCATCTCAGATAGGATAGGGTACATCAAAGCCAACATCTGCTACCATAAACTATCATGCTGGTCTAGTTGACATCAATGCCAACACTCTTGTTAATTATCATATAATACCGACTGCCCAACACATCACCCAACATGATTGTTGACATCAATACCAACACTCTTTCCAATTGTCATACAATACAAATTGTCCAACAATCCCCCCCTTTAGCATTGATGGCAACACCTCAACCTCATCTTCACTTTGATCGCCACTCCACATCTTGCTTCCACACTTCTCCTAGCATAAGCCACCAATGGCTTTCTCATCTCTACATGGACCATCCCAAATTCTCCAGCAATTCTCTCCTTTCACATCAATGGAAAAGGGCTACAAGTTTCCTTTTTCTCCCCCATGTAATCACTGGCTATCAAGACTGAGGAACTAGTTGTTGCTACTCTATAAACTGGACTTGTGTGATATGCTCCCCCTGAACATATACTACCTCTTCTTTGACTTTCTCCAGTTCTGAATGTCTTAGGTTGTTGGATAAGCACTCTCTCCACTAATGCATCTTTTGTATCAATTAGAAGGAATTGATACCACTTAAACTTCTCATGGTATTGTTGTTGCTACAAATATCAATCATTAGTGATGCATTTCAGCTTGCTCTTCACCACTGTTCTTGTTTCCGAGACTGTGCTCACTTCATTTGAGCATCACCATTAACTAACTTTGCTCCACCTGGGATCATGATACCTCAAATATGGATTGCTTCTTAACAGATACCAATTGCACAAAAAAGTTGATACAAATTGGACAATGTACCACGCAAATTCTAATAGCTTTTTCTAAAAAAGAAATGCCCATTTGCACAAAAGGTTTCTCCATACAAACCCAAACCACCAATTGACATAGCGATACCAATTGAAGGTTGATAGACATGTGAAGCTTTTACCAATTGTGTTTCATGAACACAAGATTGCTAGGCATAATCAAACTCACAACTTAAATGAAATAGGGGTATTTCACCCAATACACAAACCTTTCATTTCCTAAGCAGCCTTTCTTCTTGAGGCTACGTTGTAGGGAAAACCCAACACCCCCAATTTTTTACTCATTTACTTCAAATGATGGGGACCCTTTCCATAAAATTTTGGCTAAATCACTTTTATTATTTTCTTTTGGTTAAGTGTCATACAATTTTGCCATTTTTTTCATTTTTACCAGATTTCTATTTTGATTGCTTCATTGAGTTCGACTTTTCACTATCTTTCCATCGATACTTGTTTCGTATCATTTGGTTACACGATTTGCAAATGGTGCTCATCCGAAGTTTGATCATTTTTATTGCCTGGGTTGAAAATGGTACAAACTGTATATTATTTTAATTTTTGTAATTAAACCAGTGATTCATTGTAAATATTAATCCCTAGTTAGTTTTTACTAATTTCTTCATTTTTCAGTAACGGTCCTACAAAACCACCCAACCATATTGTAGACAATTAAAAATGCTTTTTGGGATCTCGATAATTTATTCCAATTCCTAATTTGAAAATTAATTATGAGACCCAAAATCTCAAAATTGCAAAGTGGTTGTAGTTCATTTTGTAGAATTTTTAATTCCACTCCAAGTGGACCCCACTTCACCTCACCTCCTCCCTTCCGATTTAATTCTTCCGAAATTTAAAACTTCTGATTTTATTCCTCTAAAATTCAAAAGCTTTGATATCCTGATATCGGAATATCGACGTATTAGTGTTTTTTGTTTGTGCGCATATAAAATATTTTGATATATATCGGCCTCTGACCTCCGATACGAGTTTATGTCATGACTATTTTTTTTATCATTATAAAGTTTCTCCTCCTTATGGCTCCCTCTCCTCCTCCATATGCCATGGTGACATCCCTATACTCTCCACCTCACATACATTACCTCCTCCATTTTCGTTGGTCCATTACAAGGCCACGTATTTTTGGTTTTTGTTGAGTTTTGTAAATATATATATATATATATATATATATATATATTATATATATATATATATATATATTATATATATATATTATATATTTATATAGATATAATATATATATATATTATAATTTAATTATAAATTGCAAGGGAAGATAATCTGCAAGAGATTTGGAATGGACTGTGGACTCAAGACCTAAAGTACAAGATTCAAAAACAACTGGGTATATCAGTAAGTATATTAAATTTGATTCATGCGGGATAATTACTGCAGGAGAACCTCACGCTACAGGACTATGACATTGCTACTGATTTGACCATCATCCTCAACTTGAGATTGCGTGGAGGATGCTTCGGTTCTAGCTCAAAGGGTTTAGGATCTTTCAAAAATGTAGTCAAAAGGAAGGAGGAATCCCAAATCAATCTAGCACCGTTTCCAAATTTACTTGGGCCCTATATCGTGGAGCAGAAATCCCATATACTAGCCTTGACAGTCACCTTGCGAGAGGTAAATGAGCTTTATGCAGGTTTCCACACCAAATCAGTTATGTGTAGAGTTGATAGTTTCTATCCTAAATAAGACGATCTACATCAGTGGATGTTTTCTACATGGACAATGAAATGTGATATTCATCTATGTTCCAAGGGGTTTTTTATTGTTAGATTTGACACAGTAAAAGATAGGGACTATATTCTAAATTAGGGACCATGGTTTTGGGGCAATGCAGAACTCTTCATGATACATTGGTTCCCAAGTTTTGATGCTACCACCATGGTGGTATCCAAAATGTGTGTATGGGTCAAGATACATAATCTACCATTGCAATTTTGGCACCACAAAGTATTAGAAGGAATTGGAAACACCTTGGGGAAATTTCTTAAGATTGATGCAGACAGAGTTTCAAAAGGCATTTTTACCTCTTCCAGAATCTGCGTTGAAGTAGATCTCATCCAAGGTTTACTTGATCACATTATGTTGGTTCACAACAACATTCAGTGGACATAACCACTAGATTATGAAAATATGACATTTCGTTGTCGTCGATGTCTACAAACAAGCCACCTTCAAAGTGCATGCCCACAAGCTAAAAAATATCCCAACAGAAATAAGAAACAGTCTCAAAAGCCAAAAGGTTAGCAATGCACTGTATCCCCGGAAGAGGTAGAAGATGAAGAAGACCACCTAGAAAACACCACAGATAACAATGATCAGACCACCCAGAACGCCTCACAGAAGGACGAGATCAAGCACAGCTCTGCATTAGTTCAGAGGCCAACCATCCCACAACAGCAGAATGAGTAGCACACCCCTGGGAAAAAGGTAAGTGGCAACAAACGAATACATGGGTCAGAAGGCTCTAATTATGACAAAGAACTCCCAACAACTACAAAAGAGCATTAAATGACTATTGTAACATCCACACCTAACAATGGTGGTTGCCGAAAAGTGGGGAAAAATAAAGGCAGAAAATAGTAGATTAGTTTTCTGGATGTTTTATTATAGATCCCAAGAAATCAGGAATGGGTTATTATGCATATGCTCTTTAGCATCTACAACATGTAATTTTGCTCATTATGAATAAAATTGTGATTTTTCCTTGGGAAAAATAATTTAATTATAATATTAATATAATATAATTATTTTTTTAATTAACTTTAATTTCATTTTAATTTTTAAATTAAAATTTATTTGTTATATATAATTTGTTTATAATTAATCTAGTTTAATATTGCAATTACAATTAAATTAATGCTAATTAAAAAATAATTGTAATTTAATTTAGGACTAGATTTTAATAAAAAAATCATATTTTTGGCCTAGGGAACAAATTTTCCAGAATTCTGGTAGTTTCGATTTTTCAACTTTGGAAGCTCATAAGTTGAGTTTTACTTGGCCAAATGAGGCTTAGGACACAACTCGTTGGATAGATAAAATTATGGAGAATATTTCTAAAGTTGTTGCATAACCAAACTTGATCATTTAATGAGTCTAAAATTTAGCAAAAGATCAAGCTCTGAATTTTTAAACAAAATTAATTTTTTAGTATAATTTTTCTGCATTTTCATTTGCTCATAGCCTCTGCTGAATACAAGTCCATTCAACTATGTTCTTCTTGACAAATTAGATCTTTATAGGGATCAATGAAACGCCCAGATTTCCTTTTATTTATTTATTTAATTAAGTTTTGATTTGAGATATCTTGTGTTCTAGATTTAGTATTTTGATTTTAATTTGTATTTTAATTGAATTTTAATTGGTTTTGATAGGAAAGTAGTTAAGGAGATGAGGGGGAACAAATTTCAACCAATGTAATGACTCGAGCAATAGAAGAATAGAAATTTGTACCAATGAAAATTGTTGGAGCAAAATTACTCTTCAACAACTCTCCTATTTGGAATTCAATTTGTAAATTATAAATAGTGGTTTGTAGAATGAGCAAAGAGCTTCTCTTCTCTGCAATTTTGGAATTTTGAAAAGCACTATTGTAATGGGATTTCTAGTTATAGGTGAGAGGAGACTAAATATCAGATATGGGGGATTATTGAGCATTTTGCTTTTGCATTATGAATTATGTATGGGGAGTAGAGCTTTCACTATTGCAACTCTTGTTTTAACATCAGAAGTTCAAGCATTGTAAAGGACTGTTGGAGATGAGAGCTGGAGAAACAGTTTCAATAAATTGGTATTTAAAATACTATTTTTTTTTATACTGATTTAATTTTATAATAGCATAAATATGTCATTTTATTCATATTTGTGCATTGTTGTCAATGTGAGTGATTTTCCTCAATAATTTGTTATTATTTATCTTTGCTCTTGCGAGCTGAACTCTGACCCCTAAGTAACTATTTACTCAGAAATCAATCTTTTAAATATGATTAACAAACAATAATATTTGTTGCAGATCTGGACGCCGCATCCTGCATGTTCTCTCCCCTGTGCGCGCGCTCAAACACTCTACTACCTGAGGGCGGATCCCCTGAGGCCCCTCTCCCTGAGGGTGGGTTGCTTTATGGAGATCTGCGCTGGAATCTGTCTAGCTTTTCTCTAGGGTTTGAGATCATGGAGACTCTGGGCTCCCCCCAGGGTTCCCCGTCTGCTCCTCCACCTCTTTCGCCTTCGGAGGCCTTCAATCGGCTTCTGGCAGGGCTTCCTAAGAAGAAAACCCCTGAACCATCGAAATTTGTTAAAAAGTTGGATGATATCCCAGTGATCTCCCTTCCGCCTGAAACCTCGATGCAAGTTGCTCTGTCGTTATCCGAACGAGCCCTCATCGGTCAGTTTATGGGGCTTTGGTCGTCCCAAAAACCACGGAGAGCTGGGTCTCCAGAAACTGGGTGCCGCTGATCAGAGAAAATGTTACTTCTTATTTTCTGGGGAGAGGGTACTTCCTCTTTGAATTTACTGCAAAGGAAGACAAAGACCTGATCTTCCGAAACAGCCCCTACTTCATGGGTCCTCAGGGTCTGTACCTCAACAAATGGACCCCGGATTTTGATCCAGCAGTCGATGTTCCCAACGCAGTTCCAGTGTGGGTTAGACTCCCGAACCTCCCGGTCCATTGTTGGAATTCGGACTCTCTGCGGCACATTGGAAATGCCCTGGGGAAATTTATTGATCAAGCGAACAATAAGGACCAATTCGACTGCGCCCGGATCTGCGTAGAAGTAGATCTGGAGGTAGGGCTTCCTGAGGCCATCAAGATAAATGTAGGAAGCTAGACACATCTGCAGAATCTGGACTATGAGCAGCTGCCCTTCAAATGTCGGAAATGTCACGTGTATGGTCATTTCGCCAGAGGCTGCCCATCCAACATCGAGCCCACGCAGGGAAAGGAGGATGGATGGAACCAAGCCAAGTGCCATAAATCTAAGAAGACGGGAGGACCTAGCGGCAAAGGATCCCATCAGCCACCTGTTCAACATATTTCTCCATCTCCAGAAAACAGGTATGATCCCCTTAGCTCGCAACAAGAGAAAACTCAGGAGGCAGAGACCCAAAAGGAGACAGAACCCACAGAGGAGACTGAAAATCAAAACCCAAACTCTTCAAGCAAAGGCACACCTTCAGCCTCCATTAAAGACACAAACGCTAAAAACCTCAAAGGCAAGAATGATGAATACAATGAAGAAGAGCAGAACACAGATGACTCAGAGGAGGAAGGAGAAATAGGAGAGTCCCAAGCCTCAGTAAGAAGATCCACGAGGGGCCGTAAAATGGACAGAGAAAAAAGAGAGGAGGAGACGTACAAGGAAAAATTACAAGGCAGCCAGCCAACTCTGGAAAAATTGCTAGCCTCAAAGCCTAGGATGCCGAAAAGCCAGCCTCAAGGCTCCAAGGGAGCCCTCCAGAAACATAAATAATGAAGATCATCTCCTGGAACTGCAGAGGTATGGGGAGTAAAGTCAAGGAAGAAGCCATGCGAAGCCTGATAAGAACAGAAACCCCAGATATACTTCTCATCCAGGAGACCAAGCTGGAAGACTCAGTCTTCCTTCAAACAAGCAAGAAACTTTGGTTTAAAAGTGAAGCAAGAACAGTCTCCGCTAGGGGAGCCTCGGGAGGGATTGGTACTCTTTGGAATGCCAACAAATTTGCAGTCATCAGTGAGGCTAGAAACATACATTGGTTGCTGCTGAAAATGCAGAATCTGAACACTCAAGAAATACACTTCATCTTCAATGTTTACTCTCCAGTCAACGCCGGGGAAAAAAAGCATGTTGGGACTTGATAAGACTCTAAGCAGATCTTATGAATCTGGAAAATACTATCATTATTGGAGACCTTAACCTCATCCTTAACTCATCTGAAAAAAGGGGTGGTAGTGCTGTTCGTGATCCGACAAGAGAATGGGTGGAGGATCTCATGCAAGATTGGAATTTGCTGGACATCAACCCCTCCTCTGGTAAGTACTCTTGGTCCAATAAAAGAATAGGCCCTGGTCATATTGCTGCTAGATTAGATAGATTCTTCATTCAAAGCTCATACTTGTTGCTTGGATTAGAACCAAGAATGCACATTCTCGCTAATAGTATCTCGGCCCATAAACCCATAAAGCTAGACCTTCTAACTCATCTTGATCTAGGCCCTATTCCCTTCAGATTCAACCCAATCTGGGTCAAGGAACCAGACTTCATGCAGCTAGTTAAGGAATGTTGGAGCCAAACTGTCAAAGGATCCCCCTTCTATATATGGGAAGAAAAACTCAGAAGGGTAAAAAGAGCTCTAAAACATTGGGCCAAAAATCTCCCCAAACCTGATATAGAAAGAAAAAATATCAAAGCCGCCCTTGCCATCCACCAATATCATATGGAGGACACTTCAGTCACTAAGGAATTGCTAGATCAGGAAGCCCATTTGCAACAGCACTACCATAAGGCCTATCTTGTTGAAGAGGAATACTGGAGATTAAAATCAAGAAACCTCTGGCTCAAATCAAGGGACATAAACACTGCATTTTTCCATAAACAAGCGCAGATCAGAAAATGCTTTAACACCATTTCCGAGATCAAGGTGGACAGCAAAACTTACAAGGAGTTTGCAGACATAAAGAAGGCAGCCCGCGATTATTTCTTAAAGTTGTATAGCGAAGAAAAGGTTCCGTAACAAGCTTCAGATCTGTTAGACTTGGTCCCAGCTACAATTTCTCCTTGTATGAATGAAATCTCGGAGGCCAAAATAACCAAAGATGAAGTCAAAAAAGCCCTATAAAACATGGATCCAGACAAGGCCCCTGGGCCGAATGGATTCTCTGCCAGGTTCCTCCAAGCATGTTGGTCCATTATTGAAAAAGATCTTATCAAAATGATTCGAAAATCTCAGAACTCTCAGAAAATAGGTGGCAGTACAAACTCTGCCTTCTTAGCCCTCATCCCCAAGGAAAAAGGTGCCAACAACTTCAGTAGATTCCGGTCGATTTCTCTATGTAACATTGGGTACAAGCTAATCACAAAAGTTATAGCAAATCGATTGAAGCACATTCTTCCCAAAATAATCCCGGAGAATCATGGAGGCTTCATCCACGGGAGACAGATAATGGACAACTTCACCCTTGTACAGGAGGCAATCCACTCAAGTCTTCAACGAAAAGAGAAAGGTATGGTAATTAAACTCGATTTAGCAAATGCTTTTGACCGTGCAAATCATAGTTTTCTGTTAAAAGTCACGAACAGGTTTGGATTTGGATCAAACTTCATTAACTGGATCCGGGCTTGCATCTCGGAGCCATGGATTGCTCCGCTCGTAAATGGAAGAGCCACGGACTTCTTCAAAGCATTGAGAGGGCTCAGGCAGGGGTGCACACTCTCCCCTCTGCTTTTTGTCATTCAAGCCTCATCTCTCAGCTTTCTACTAGACAAAAAAATGCAAGACCAAGATCTTATGGGACTGTGTATAGCAAGAGGAATCAAGAACATTAATCATGCTCTATTCGAGGATGACACCCTGCTTTTGGGTGTTGCCTCTCTCTCCTCTGCCTCCAAATTCAAAGCAGCTCTGGAAGAATTCAGCAAGGGCTCAGGTAGCGTTGTCAACAAGAATAAGTGACACATCTTCAGTTGGAATACCCCGCCCAGACTTCTCTCTGTTATCTCCAGGTGCCTGGGATTTGTAGCCTCTGCTTCATGGACTTCCTTCAAATACCTGGGCCTTCCTGTTGCCCACAAAAGAACCTCGAGCAAAGATTGGCTACCTCAGCTCGAAAAATTCCAGTCAAAAATTCAGGCCTGGGGCTTCACCTAGCTCAATTATGCTGGTAAATCCGTCCTTATTAAATCAGTGCTTACTAGCCTTCCTATTTTTCAATTTGCAGGGATGCTAGCTCCAGCAATCATACTAAAAAAAATGGAAGTGCATATACAAAGATTCTTCTGGAAGGGAGGAAAGCAGAACGAAAGTAAAATCCCCCTCATCAGTTGGGAAGCCATATCTAAGCCTCTGTGGGAGGGAGGTCTTAATTTCAAAAACTTAGGCCACCTAAACGTAGCAATGGCAGCAAAGGTTATATGGAGGATTGTTGCGCCCAATCCTAGTTGGGCCCAAACAGCTCTTAGGAAAAAATATTTCCGTTGTCCTCCCTCCAGATGCTTAGACAGAGTGATTCGACTACCTAATTCTCCTTTTCTCAAGCTGTATGATAAGGCCGCTTCCTTGATCAAAAACCACATCTATTGGATCCCTGGAAACGGTAAGAAAATAAGAATCTGGTCTGATAAAATTATGCTCACAGATCCGATCATCGATAGAATGCCCATGGGAGAGCTGCGGGAGTGGATGGAAAGAGAGAAGCTGCGCACATTATGGGACATCTCCCTCTAGAATGACAACGAATGGATCGGCTGGAAGAGAGTGGAAATGCGAGAACGCCTAATCGATGATTGGGCCACGTTGATAGACCTCCTCCATGGTCTTGCGCCCATCCACAGGAAAAAACAAGACGCAATTGGCTGGGGGAACAAAGCCAAAGGCTATACAGTCGCCGAGGGCTATGCCAAACAATGCTAGAGACCGCACGTTCCCACAAATCCAGCTCCCTGGCAGGCGATCTGGCACTGTCCGGCTTGGCCCAAAACTAATATTTTCGCCTGGATTCTATGCCATGGTCTAATCCTCATCTTCGATAGATTGCAGAAATTGGGATTTAACGACCCCTCCATTTGTCTTTTGTGCAGCAATAGCGTAGAAACAGCAACGCATTTATTCCTGGAACGCTGCTACTCCAAATAGATTTGGTGCGCCCTCCTTCACTCCTTGGATCCCATCTTCCTGCTTCCTTGCTCCATTGTCGATCTCTTCTCTAGCTGGGCAATCAAATACCCTGGCCCTCCCCCAAAAAATCGGTTAATCAAAACAGCTTGGGCTATTCTACCAAAGGTCATTTGCTGGCAGTTATGGCTTGAACGCAATAGAAGAAGCTTCAGGAATGCTAGACAGCACCACAAGACCGTTGAAGTTAAGATCAAGTGCCAAATGAAGGAATGCTTGTCTCAAATAAACGACGATGCTAGTCTGAGCCACCAAGATATCGCTTGGGGCTCTTTCCTTGGGTTACAATTTCTCCTAGTGATCAGAAGTGCCCTTCCACTCAAAGATTGGCAAATAAGAAAACCGGAAGCAGACTTCCAAGACTAGCTCAAATCGCAATCAAGGTACTCTCTATTCTTTGATGGGGCAGCTAAGGGTAATCCGGGCAAAGCAAGTGCTGGAGGTGTCGTCCTAAACTCAACGGGAGAAAAAATTCACTCATATGCTTGGGGGCTTGGACACATGACCAGCACTCAAGCTGAGGCTTTGGCCCTCCTGCAAGGCCTTAAGACTCTAAAGGAGCAAGACATAAGGGAAGCAACAGTTATAGGAGACTCTCAGATCATAATAAGTGTAATGGCCTCTAACTCCCCTGCTGCTGATCTTAATCTAGCCAGGATGATTTCCAGAATTAAGGGCCTAGAAAACACTTTTCAGAAGTTGAACTACTATCATGTTCTGAGAGCTCATAATAAAGAAGCGGACAACGAAGCAAATAAAGCAGCCCTCCTCTCCACCAGGGTCAAGCTGAAAGACGGAGAAGAATCATGGGAACCCATCCCATAAGCCGCGCCCCGCCATGTTTTACTGCTTGATCTTAAAAAAAATTGTTTGTATATCCAAGTGGGGGAAAATATCGGATATAGAATCAATAGAAATCCAAGCTACGAAAAAGATCTCAAGTCGCAATAACACTCTCACTTCCATCAGTGAGACTTATTAGGATTTAGACATCCTCATTGTATACAGACACTCGGCATTTAGGCCAGGAGGAATATAATCACACTATAACTGTTTCTGTCAAAAAAAAAAAAAAAAAAAAAAAAAACAAAAACAAACAATAATATTTTGTGAACTATTTCCTTATATTATTGTTTAATCATTCAAGTTATTGATTTAATAATCATCATCATTTTATGAACTACTTCCTAAATGTTGTTGATTAATTATTTTTGTTAATATATCTCTGAACATAATGTGTTTTTGCATTCATAATAGTTAATTGAACTACTTTTTTAGCTTGATATTCATTATAAGCCAGACACATTTAAATCCCAATCGTTTAAATACTTTGCTCTCAATTGGGTTAGATCTACATCTTCCTAATCGAGATAGGCTTAGGATCTTTTTCCTTTTGCTTGCATTCTAGGATTAATTCACATTTAGATTTAATTCTACATTTCTAGAAGTTCTCTTATCAACGAGGCAAAATTTAGTTGTGGCTTGGTTGAGCCCCATATCAGCTTAAGGATCACTTTCTTGCTTGATCAGCAAGAGGGTTGATCTGATGTCTTTTCTCTATTGGTAAGTGAAAGTCATACTTTAAGCCAGTAGAGATAGAGAGAAGGTAACTGGACCTAGCTTGACCAGTTGGAACCACCATTCTAAACATAAAAGGAGTTGTTCTAAGGTATCGACCGGGTGGTCTCCCTTATAATGTTGAGGCAGAGAAATGCGAGCCTTCAACCTTTTTTGCGCTAGAAGGAGGGCCCGAAGACTTGTTGTCTATTGGAGTTTTTGTATTCTAATGTTTTATTTTAATCATCATGGCTCATCTTGAACTTCCCATTTGGAGTTGTATCTATGGACGTGCATCTGCCAATACTCCACTAGAAATAGTAATACACTTGTCAAATGTAAAGTTTAACAGTAAGAAGAATTTTTCTGCATTTAATCATGCTTTACAGTTCATTCAAAAATTCCACTTTTCATCATATTAATGATGGTATTCTATGCAGGATTTTTACTCTTGCATTCTCAAGAAAAGCTAGAAACTGGTGTTAATCTCTTCTAGTTGCCTCTATTCACAGTTGGGATCAATTTTTCACAATGTTCCTTTATAAATTTGATGAATGTGATTATGAATGGGTATGTGACGAATTTGAAGATCTACAAAGGTTTGAAAATGAATCTCTCTTAGATTTAACTGTTAGATTTCAATTAATTTGCTTGAGATTCAAAACTGAAGATAAACCTTTAAAAATTGAACTGATCGATTGGTTTGAGTATATTTGTTCTCTTTCTCCCATTTCAAATCCGTATAAAATAATTGCAAGCTTTTATGACTCTCCTTTAACTGCTCGTAATATTATAAAAAATTATGATATAGAGGTGCATATTAATCGTGATGAAGTGGCCTTAGCCATGTAGGATAAATTCCTAAATTTAGTACACACCTCTTACAGTGTTAATGATAATCATGTTGATGGACCATTATCATGAAGCTTGCAATAATTTGATAAAAACTACAAGAATAAATCAATAATAAACTTGAAGGAACATCTGCCACGAAATCTAAAAATCACTATGAATTAAATTCAGAAAATCGGATTATAAATCAGCAAGTACAAGCAAAAATTGAAATTCCCAATAATATGCGATATGTTGCACAAATTTCTGATTTTTATTGTGTTGATCAAAAGACAAATTCAAGGCAGTCAAGCAATATTCTTCAAGAAAGCATTAATAAACAAATGAATGATCATAATTCTGAAATTTGCAATGAAGAAAATGCACAAGAATTCACAAATAGAGATAGTTTCATATTCATTTCTTCAAGCTCTCAATTTTCCTTATATCCTAACATTTTTGTCGATAGAAATTTATCTCCTCTTTGCATTAATGATATTCCACACAAAAAAAAAAAAATCTTCCGGCATTAATGAACATGTGCTCCACATTCCTTCTTGTTCTGATACTTTGGATGTGAATGAAGAAAATTCTGGAGAATGTTGTGAAATTATTTATGATGATTACTCTAACATTAAAGAAATTGATTTGTCTTCTTCTCAATTGAACCTTCATGATCAAAGTCAAATCACATGTGAAAATGAGAAACACTCTAACTCAGAAATTCTTTCAACTAGTTCTCATTTTTAAACAGTTAACCATATTCATGATTTCAACATTCAAAAGCCCATTCCAATCTATGATTTTTATGATGATCAAATTCTCACTTCTATTCATAATCCTGACCCTCTCTCTATTCAAAAATTGGTATTGGTGATCATTTTAATTCCATTATTATGATCAATTATTGTGAAGAGGAAATCACTTTGAATCACTCCCAATTGTGTTGTAACTCTAGTTGTAACAATATTGTAAATTATGATTTGATTTCATTATTGTTCCTTCACTTATTTTAATTGATTTCAGATTTGTTTTTTGTTTTCATTTTTAGTTTTTAGATATCTTATACTGACATATTTAGTGGCTCAGTATTGAACACTCAATTGGTGCATTGCCTGAATGAGAAAATAAAGTTTCAAATCATAATCATGAACATCAAGAGCTATTACTTTTCCAATTTCAAATGATGTTCATCTCTTATCACTTGCTTCTTTCTTCTCCAAATCGATGCCAATGAGAGAGTGTATTTTCACAATATGGCCAGCAATCTAACTCAATTAATGATCTTTCCTTGAAACTATCAAATTTGCATCCATTTTTCATTTACCCATTTGAAAGACATTTGGAAAGTTTTCTTTCACAGAAGATTATTAATAATTTAACATGTGTATACAAGGCTAACAAACTCATGCAAACCATTGTATTTAAAAATGTATTTCCACAATATGGCTTGTTATCTTCTCTTTCGAACCTCTCCCAATCATTAATGGAAATCCATCCAGATTTTTATGATCCAATTGAAATTCAGCTGGAAGGGACATTTCGATGGAAGGTAATTGTAAATAAGTTGCTTTCTGTAAGTATGTTAGCAATAAATGTATATTCTACATTTAGGTTTAGTTCTCTTAGTTTAATTATATTTATATTTTTGTTACTAATGTTCGATATGTATATAAATGTAGGAGTTAGGATGAGAGAATGGTTACAATAGAAATATGACTATACCTAGTCATGTTTCCATCCATTCAGTGAGCAATAGGAATAGATTAATTTAGATTAGATTCTTTTTATGTTTGCATTTATTTTATTATTTCATATTATTAATAAGCAAGTAATGAATCCGAGTTTTTCTTGACATCCCCTTTTCATTTTCTGGAAAAGTGGCTTAGAACATATCAATGTTCTTATATAGTCGGATATATACACTTGTGATGCACTTGATTTCATTGCTTTTGCAAAACTTCGTCACAATGTTGAAGAATGTTTTTTTGTGATAAAATCATGTATGAAGAAATTCCAAGGAATTGTTATGGCTTGGCAACCTTTGATTCACGAGTATTTCTAAAAAGCTCATTTTCGCCACTCTTGTCCTTCGATGTAAATTTGAGGTGGATGCAATTTGAAAATTCATTACTTAGCATTTTAGATTAAAGAAGTAGGTGATGTTGAACATATGCGAATTTTGAGAAAAACATGGGAGAACTTGAAGATTCATTACATAAATTTATAGTCAATATTCTTCCAGGTATGTATTAGCATGTTCATCTTCATCTATTATTAGTTTCTCTTATTCATAATTTACTTATTATTTTTGTTTTGTTTCTTTTTTCTAGGTCTTCATTGGCTTGATTTGGAGACTTGAGATAAGAAAGTAGCCAACCATTTCTAAATCTACAACATGTTCAGGGAAGTATTTGTTGTTTCATCAGAATTTGGGTATTCATTAAGTTTTTCTTCTATTCATTAAAACTTCGATAGGCCTTTAATACACTATCAGAAGATTCATATAAGATCATTATAATATCGTAACTCTCCTCATAAGAAAGTTTTGATAAAAGCATTCTCCAACAAAATTTTATGATAGTTAATATAATTATTAAAGTGGCTTTTGTTAAAAGGCAAAGTTGAGCTAGCACTTCTTTGCGAATATAATAATAAAAGTCCTCACCCCACAGTATTTCCACGTAGCATTATCAGAGCTTCTAAATATCAGAACTTTTCATATAAGCATCACTCAAAATACTTCGATATCCCCATCCTTTGATATCTCTTTTCGCCCATCCTCTGATATATGACATCTTCAATACTCCGATATTCTCATATCACCAATCTTTGATAATCCCAATCCTCTGATTCTCTGATAAACCCCTCCTATCCATATCGGAACTTCTTATCGGTTGTCACTATTTTCAACCCCTGATATCAAATCTCCGATACAAGACCTCTAATATCTCTTCCTGCTTATATTTTTAGCCATTACGTTTTAATAATAAAAGCCTATCGGAAGGTAAGAATATCACATGTTTCAAATATGCCACCATAAGATTTCTCCGATATTTTTCTTCCAATATGCTCATGTGTGTCGACCCATGTGAATTCATGTTTTTCACTTAGCAATATGAGTCAATAATCATGTTCTACATCTCATCGATGTAGCTTAAATAAAATGCTTACACTCTTTATTACTCGAATTTGCTACAAACAAAGGAAAATTCACACAAAACTCTTGCAGCGAATGATCTTATCCATGATTTTACCTATGCTTGTTCTGAATCTTAAAATTGCCAAGTTGAGTAGAACCATTGCATCACACTCACTCATATTGCTTTCCCTTTAGTCATATTCCTTTCTTCTGAAGGGACTCAGAGCCTCTAATTTGTGAAATTTAAAACCCGATCCTCTACTTTTCATTTTTCTGAAATATTTCCTCAAAATTTCAGATTTGTTGTCTTATTGGCTCTTGGGTTTGTATTATATCAAAAGCATTTAAAACGAATTCTGAGATTTACCTCTTTGAGATCCACATTTCATTTTCTTTCACTATCATGTCCATTATACTTAGCAAAGGAAATGGCCCTTATTTCATTTTCTTTGCTAGAATCTTGTGGTCTCAAAGTCTTGTAAATTTATTTGACTTCAGAAAAGGTTTTCTAGATCTTCGATATCCGATTTATGCTCATATTTATTAAATCTTGAACTCCTCTCCTCGAAAGATTATTTTATATGTAAATGTAAGTGCTCTTCCAATTATCTTTTACAAAACTTCAAAGTTATCTCATTATCGGAATGAAAGTCATTGGAACTACTTTATAAACTGTTACAAAACTTTTACCTTCGATACGTGAATGTTTGATGTACTAGAAAGGCAATGTTCCCACATTATACATTTAAAAAATCATTCATTATCGGAAATGATTAATATCGTAAGTTTTGTTTGTGAAAGTTACAAAAAAATTGTTAAAAGATCTTGCTTACCCTTAATATTCTAAATACTGGGACTTCTTGTATTGGAGGTGAAATTTAATTCAACTTCCAAAAACAAATGTCATCAAAAACGTTATGAAGCAAGGATTTTATTTATCAAAGTTTTTCTCATTAAAAAATTTTGGAAAATTTGAGCTCTTACCTTTCACTTTGATTCTCTCGAAAACTCGGAACTTCACAATATTAAGTTAAGAATCTTCATAAGTCTCTCATCAATTTATTCTGATCTTTCACTATGTTCACGTGAAGTCTTGTTCGATTATATATGTGTGTGTGTGTGTGTGTGTGTGTGTGTGTGTTTTCATGTTATCATGGTGGTCGAGAGCTTGGATGTATTTTAATCATAATTCCATCAAATCTAAGTGTTCATTCATCAGGATGGCTTTGTGCCCATAGGGATATACATTCTTCTTGGTGTATGCACATGGGCTTCTTTTAATCTTTTTGGCAATATGCTTGGCTAATGAGAAATTTCATCACATGTGGCTCGTTTATATTTTTGCCTTTGATTCATTATTACATGGACTTTTATCATCTCAATCATCTTTTAGTGAGCATCTTCATTTGCTTTTCAAGACACTCTTAACAATCACTATGGTAATGCAACAATTGATAAGGAATTTGGAATAAGTAAAGGTAATGGACCATGGTTAATTCATGTTTGAATTCTCTTTTATTTGAAATTTTTATATATCACTATGTACTTATTATCTAAAGATTCAAGTCCTCTTAATTGTTACATTGTTTAGGATTTTGAATCAATTTCAATCTTTTGGGGCTGATATAAGTTCAGAATGGGAAAAAAGAAAGAGAACAATCATCGCTACAATTCATAAAGAATCATTGCTTCATTCTCATTTCTGTGGATTTGGTTTACTTCTAATTCCTTGAACATGGAACATTGTTTCCTTTTAGTTGTCTACTTGCTTTAGTTTAGATTTAATAAATAATGATTTTGGGTCAATAAGATTTCAGTCAATTCAAATTTTTCATGCTTTTGATTCTAATTAAAGCAAGAAGTTAGCTTTTATTAGAGAAGATGATATCTAGATATAAGTCTTTCAGATTAATCACATTATTAGGATTTGGTTGACGTTTCGAACCAACTAATGTGGTTCTTTCTCATGACAACATGAGAAATCAATTGATCTGTACGAATAAATAGCATGGATGCATCATTGCCCAGAGTTAGCCGTTGAAAATTAGTCATTGGTAAATTAGCTAATAAGGTAAGTAAAGTATTATTTAAAAATCAGTGATAAGGAGTTGTCTATTAAAATATTATATATTTAGTTTAAAAATAGATGTTAGGAATAATTGAATATAAAATATTTTATTTCAATATTTTAATAATTATTTATTAATATTATCAATTTATATAATATTATTTGTTAGGGGTTAACTTATTCCCATTAAAAAATATAGCAATGTTGAATTATATAAAAGAAAACTAGAGTTATAAAATGAAAAAGAGGTTACATCTTGTTATATAAATATAAAGAAATTATTAGGTGTATACATATTTCAGTTATATTAACTAACTATTTTAGTTATATTAACTAATGCAATAATATTGAAAAAAATAAATGGAAGTGGGGGATTCAACATTTATATGTAAGATTAAATGAAATTCTCCAATGGTAAGTTTCAAACGCCCACTTTTCATTCATTTTCGTATCTTTACTTTTGGTTTCAGTTTTTTCTTTAGTTTTTGTTGATATAAAACTCTGTTTTGCAGCTCTTCATAAACTTTTCATGCCTCTACCAGATCAGATTTGGAGCTCATTATCCTTTGTTCGATTTTCTTTCAAGTTTTTGAGAGAAACAGTAATGGTCCTCATCAAATAAGCTAAACTAGCAAGTTTCAAAACCTTTAATCTGTTTCTTAAGCATTCATTTTATTAGAAAATGGTTGAAATGCTTTTATGCAAGTTTTGCTTTGGAACAAGAAAATTTATAACATACAAGGACTTCTCATTAGCTTATTATCTCTCATCATTACTATTCAGAATCTTAATCGCTTATAACTCCAGAAGATAAAATTTATTAGATTCTCAACAGAAAACTAACACACATATGATTTTCTTATTTTACTCTTTTGTCGAGACATTTGTATAGTTAATCTTGTTGGAGTTGGTTATCTAAATTTGGATTTTTCTTTCAGCTTTCGCTTTCTTCATTTTTACATTTTTAGAGTTTGTTGATTTCTTTTTCTACTTCAGTTTGGAGTTCTTTTCCTTTTGCTTTCAGTTTGGTTTAATTTTGGTAATTTCTCCATGATTCATGTGGAAGGCCTTTTTCTCACCCAAAAATAGTGGGCATACATGGAAAATCTTTACTCTGTCTATTTGAGTGCATTTATTATTAAAGGTATATCTTTATGGAACCATAAATCCCTCTTGCTTTAAATATTTTTCATGGATGAACACACATCCTCTCTACGTGATATGGTTTATGTTTTCAAGGAAAGAACTAACCTGAGTTTAACTTAATGGATCTCTCCCACCCCTCCACTTTATAAAAGCCTCTAATTGATAGTCACGGGAAAATAATTTGGAGTCAACTTTATGAAAGTATTGTATCCATTAACATAAGTATTGATTACCATCCCACCTCTTTCACTCAAGTACATCATAAACTAAAAACCTGCAAATGCGCTTATCAAAAGGGTGATCAAAAGAGGAAGCATGGGAAACACAAGTAAACCCGTCAGGGTTATGGACGCTCATGACAGTGGGGCTAGGCTTGTATGGCATAAAATACAACTTTGTCGGGGTACTATTCAGGCTTGCTGGCAGCAAAGCAATGTCAGAGGCCATTCATAACAATTTATATATGCTTTATCAAAAAACTCATGTCTGTACTTTCTTCTATTTCTCATTGGATGTAATTTTAAAATAATATTTTCCCAAAATTTGGATTCATGACTTTTACTCAAGTCTTCTTTAAGTACTTATCTTTTCAAACTCATATTTCTTAATCTATATATGTGGGACCCATGGAAATATTTTACTGTTTGAAGATTCAATGAACTCCATTTTTTTTAACTTTTGGGTAAATTAAAGTTCATTATCTGTAATAATTGGTTCCTCCTAGTGTGTCACCAGTGCTGTAGGGAAAATCCAACACATCCCCCCCCCCCCATTTTTTACTTATTTACTTCAAATGATGGGGACCCTTTCCATAACTTTTTTGGCTAAATAACTTTTATTGTTTTCTTTTGGCTAAGTGTCATACAATTTTGCCAGTTTTTCATTTCCATTGTATTTCTATTTTGATCACTTCATTGAGTTCGACTTTTCGCTAGCTTTCCATTGGTACTTATTTTGTCTCATTTGGTTACACAGTTTGCAAATGGTGCTCATCCGAAGTTCGATACTTTTTACAACTTGGATTAAAAAATGTACAAAATGTATATTATTTTAATTTTGTAATTAAATCAGTAATTCGTTGTAAATATTAATCCCTAGTTAGTTTTTAAGAATTTCTTCATTTTTCACTAACGGTCCTACAAAATCGCTTAGCCAAATTGTAGACAGTTAAAAATGCGTTTTCAGGATCTCGGTAATTTATTTCAATTCCTAAATTGGAAATTAATTACGAGACCCAAAATCTCAAAATTGCAAAGTAGTTGTAATTCATTTTGTAGAATTTTTAATTCCACTCCAAGTGGACCCCGATTCACCTCACCTCCTCCTTTTCGATTTAATTCTTCCGAAAGTTAAAACTTCTAATTTTATTCCTCCGAAATTCAAGAGCTTCGATATCCCGATCTCAAAATATCAGCGTATCGACGTTTTTTGTTTGTGCGCATATAAAATGTTCCGATACTTATTGGCCTCCGACCTCCAATACGAGTTTATGTCGTGACTATTTTTTATTATTCTAAAGTTTCTCCTCCTTATGACTCTCGCTCCTCCTCCATATATCATGGTGACATCCCTATACTCTCTTATCTCCTCCATTTTCATTCATCTATTAAAAGGCCACATATTTTTTATTTTTGTTTTGAGTTTTTTTTTTAAATTTTAATTATTAATATTATAATTTTAATTTAATATAATTTAATTAAAATATTAATATAATTATATTATATTTTTAATTAATTTTAGTCATCATATTAATTTTTAAATTAAAATTTATTTTGTTTATACATAATTAGTTTATAATTAAATTAGTTTAATATTGTAATTACAATTAAAATAGTGCTAATTAAGAAATAATTGTAATCTAATTTGGGATTAGATTTTAATTAAAAATTCATATTTTTGGCGCAAGTAGCAAATTTTCTAAAATTCTCACAGTTTTGATTCTTCAACTTTAGAAGCTCATAAGTTGAGTTTTGCTTGGCCAAATGAGACCCAATATGACTCATTGGATAGATAAACTTATGGAGAATAGTTATCAAGTGGTTGCATAATTATATTTGATCATTTAATAAGTCTAAAATTAGTAGAAGATCAAGCTCCAAAAAAAATAAATTAATAATAAATAAATAAATAAATTTCTGAGTTTAATTTTCTGCATTTTCATTTGCTCATAATCTGTGTTGAATACAGATCCATTCAACTATGTTCTCCTTGACCAATTAGATCTTTATAGGGATCAATGAAAAACTCATATTTCATTTTACTTTTTTATTTATTTAAGTTTTGATTGAAGATATTTTGTGTTCTAGATTTAGTATTTTGATTTTAATTTGTATTTTAATTGAATTTTAATTGGTTCTGATAGGAAAACAGTTAAAGAGATGAGGATGAACAAATTTTAATCAATAGAATGACTTCATTAATAGAAGAATAGGAATTTGGACCAATGAAAATTGTTGGAGCAAAATTACTCTTCAACAACTCTCCTATTTGGAATTCATTTTGTAAAATATGAATAGTGGTTTGTAAAATTAGCAAAGGGCTTCTCTTCTCTTCAATTCTAGAATTCTTAAAAGCACTATTGTAATGAGATTTAGAGTTGTAGGTGAGAGGAGAGTAAATCTCAGATCTGAGGGATTCTTGAGGAATTTTCTTTTGCATTCTGAATTATGTATGGGGAGCAGAGCTTGCACTATTGCAGCTCTTGTTTTAACATCAGGGCTTCAAGCATTGTAAAGGATTGTTGGAGCTCATATCGAGAGAAACAGTTTCAATAAATTGGTATTTAAAATATTATTGGTTTTTATACGAATTTATTTTATAATAGCAAAAATATGTCATTTTATTCATATTTTTGCACTATTGTCAATGTGAGTGATTTGCCTCAATAATTTGTTATTATTTATCTCTGCTCTTGCGAGTTGAACTCTGACTTCTGAGTAACTATTTACTCATAAATCAGTCTTTTAATTATGATTTAACAAACAATAATATTTTGTGAACTATTTCCTTATATTATTGTTTAATTATTCGAGTTATTGATTTCATAATCATCATCATTTTGTGAACTACTTCCTAAATGTTGTTGATTAATTATTTTTGTTAATAGATCTCTAAACATAATGTGTTTTGGTATTCATAATATTAGTTAAGTGAACTACTTCGTTAGCTTGATATTCATTATAAGCCAAACATATTTAAATCCTAATCATTTAAATACTTTGCTCTCAATTGGGTTAGATCTACATCTTCCTAATTGAGATAAGCTTAGGATCTATTTCCTTTTGCTTGCATTCTAAGATTAATTCACATTTAGATTTAATTCTAAATTTCTAGAAGTCCTCTTATCAAAGCGGAAAAATTTAGTTTTGGCTTGGTTGAGCCCCATATCATCTTAAGGATCACTTTCTTGCTTGATCAGCAAGAGGGTTGATCTAATGTCTCTTCTCTATTGGTAAGTGAAAGTCATAATTTAAGCTAGTAGAGATAGAGAGAAGGTAACTGGACCTAGTTTAGCGACTTGGAACCACCATTCCAAATAGAAAAGGAGTTGTTCTAAGTTCTCGATTGGGTGGTCTCCCTTATAATGTTGAGGCATAGAATTTTGAGCCTTCAACAGTCTGATAACCATTGCCTGCTACTGTTATCAAAGCAGCTCCCCCTGAGCCAATGCTCTTTGATCTCCTGCATCAGCTTCCTTACTTCTGCGTGGGGACCGATCCTATGGACCTGCCTTCACTATGAGCTTCTTATCATTCCACACTTCTGCTACAGCCCGTCTTCTTCTTCCCACAACATAAAATATTTGTGTACTCTCCCTGAACTCATGCAGATTGCGCTCTCCTCTCTTTCCTTAAATGTTGATAAACTTGAAATAAACACTTACATTACTATAATCTGCAAGCGGAATCAACCATACCTTCAACAATCAAATGCACCTCTCCATTTTTTCCTTCTAGCTTCTAGCATCTCGCTTATTCGGCCTCCCTTGAGGCCATTCTCTTCTTTTACCGAAGAGAAACAATGGATCTACTCCCCTTGAGCATACCATCCTCCTTCTTCTTTCAAGCTGTCAAAGGCCAAGTCCTGACAGAAGCATTTCTTTCCAGCTTCTTCTTTTCCCATGTTTGGGCTTTCTCTTGGCTACGCATGGATAGAGGAAACTTCTCCTTCAATTCCTCTTTCTTAACCCAAACCGACTTGTTACCATTCTTCTTTGTTTGCAAGAGAATTGTAATTGGGTTATTGTTGCTCACTTTCCTTACCTGATGCTTGTGCTCATTATGGCTTGCAATTACAGAGGGATTTCTTACTCCTTTATTTTGCAAGTCCTTTTGATACTAACCATTGAAGACACACTCATAATCCTTTGCTCTTTCATTCATTCTTGTCTTCAAAGCCTGAGCGTATCCGCCAACATTATTGTCACGAACTCTACTACTGCAAACACACCTTTTCCAGACCTCTTTGTGCATTCTTGAGTTGCTGCTACCCAACACATATTGTTTCCTTCCATGCTATTTATAGTCTATGGTTTTATTTCCAAAATTGTTGCAAGAAAAACAATAACCATGAAAAGGATTTTGAGGATTGAAGATACATTTTCTTTGAGGGCTTTGTCCTTGAGGATGAACGGGCCTCTATCGGTTCTTCATGTGCCTTTCGTGATAGTTTTGATTGCTACCTTGCACTCTTTATTATAGTTGCCTAGCTCTCCTCTGTTGCTTTACTTGTTGTTGCTTCTTATCCTTATGTCGCTGCCTTTTTTTCTTTCATCGTTGCTGCTTTCCTTGTTGTTGGAATTCAACAACTTCTTTTCCTTTGTTGTTGTTAGAACCTCGAGTTGCCTTTTCATGGGAAGTTGACCCGTCATCCTTTGCAATATTGGAGCATGGTTTTTCTTTAAACCCCAAACCAACCTTGATGAGAGGAGATCTTTGCTTGATAATCATCTCATCCATGACTTTCTTTCTATCCACGAGCTTCTGATATTAAGACAACTCTTTATTTGACTTTACCAAGTCATCTCTCAATGAGACTACTTCAGTCTGTAGTCTCTCACAATGAGCTTATTTATTACTCAGCTGATTGGTCAACATGCCACTCACCCTGCTAGCCTCTTCTTGTTGAGCATTCAGATTTATTATTGTTTTACTCAACTTTTCATTCTCAAGCTCATAAATTTTCAGTTGCTCCTCTTGCTTGAGATTTTCCTCTGATAGGTCCTTGATCTCCTATAGAGAAAAGATCAACTTATTTCTAAAGTAGATCCTTTCATTCAGATCCTTCTCTTCATTATCAGAGGTGTTAGCTAAGTCACCATAGAGATCTAAACCCATATTTGTGTGCATGGAGTTTTCCATAGGTCTAAGGGTTATCCCTTCTTCATCACTACTTGGGGTACTCTTATTTTCTCTTATGGATGAGAAAATTTGGGATCTCTCTTCTTCCTCTGAGGTACCCTCATTGGATATTGCTACAAATGTAGGTCTTTCTTCACAACAACTAGATGTATAACAATCTTTATCTTTAGAAAAGGAATATGTACATCTAATGTCTAAGTGACCTTTCTCTCTACAATTATCACAGAACAATAACTTACCTTCAGAGTAGCATAGTCTCTCTTTAAATTCTTGATCATCCTCTTGAGAATGATGATCAATAAATTCCTTACTGGAAGAATTATCTTTAATATTTTGAGCATCTTTCCTTTGAGATGCTTTTGACTTCTTCTTCCTTCTCTTCTTCTCATTATCAGCAACCTTCACATATTCAGGTTCATTGCTTGAGCAACAAGGTTCTTCGACCTCCTCTTGAGTTGTGTACCTTTCTCCTCCATATAGACATTGCAATCTATCTAACATTTCCCTTGCTTACTCACAATGCCTCACTTTATCAGCATATGTCTTAGACGACCCTTTCATGATGATTTCCTTAGCTTCTGTATTGAACTCATTCCTATCTCCATATGTCACAGACAACCAAATGTCTTCATTGAATATCAACAAGTAGACTTCGATTTTGATCTTCCATAGCTCATACATTGATCCATTTAAAAATGGAACTCCTTCTGGTGTTAGCCAAGTTTATTTAGCCATCGTTTCCCTTTGATCTACCTTCTAGAGATTAAGTTATTCCTGAAGGAACTTGGCTCTAATACCAATTGTTGGGAACAATAATAATATTTAGAGGGGGGTGAATCAGTAGTAAGGCTATTTTTAAATTCTTTTATGCAAATTTAATTTTCATTCAAACTTGGCAACCATCCAACAATAACATATATGTGGTAGCAATGTAAAATCAACATACAAGCATACACCATGAGCAACATACACATGAGACGCAGAGGTTTTACATGGAAATCATTTCGGGAAAAAAGCACCAAAGCTTGATGTTGTTATTGATGTAATAATAGGAGCACCTAATAATAGGAGGACTATAGCAACCACATACCTTGGCCTCATGCACGACAACTATAACCATGTCAATGTATACATAATGGCATATAGACATTGACATGCATGACAAATTCATGACCGACATACACTCACGACAAATACATCCAACAACAACACCATCTACTTTCACATGGCGACACAACTACAACCATGCCTACACAACACGAACATAGACCACAAGCATAAAGAACACATATGCAACTGACATGTATGCATGAACAACACATTCCACCCACCCAGTCCAAGGGGTGAACCGTGCTTTGATACCACTCTATAACACCCCCCTCCCACATTTACCTAAGCTAACTGGTCCACTGGGGTAAACATGTGATGAAGAGTTACTATGATGTGATTCAGCTCCCCATGTACAGTTAAGGAAGTGGACTAACAAAACAAAACCAATCTGACCTTTCTTTAGAGTTACAGAAGCTTCAAGAGACAACCAACCCTTCCAAGTGCCCAACCCCTGAGACAACTTATCATTTTACTAAGCTAAGCCCCCAACCGCTCCCATGACAAGCCATGCATGTGACTAAGGCCATCTATTCACTCCCACAACAAGGCATACATGTGACTATGGCATTTTTCAGGCAGTTTTGAGAAAACGACCCTGAATTATGTGCCACTTTTTAAAGGCTAGGTCTAAGGCCTCTACCCAGAACTTCATGGAACTTCCAGACATGATAAATAACAATGAATTAAAGTTACTATTGCAAACATTAGTACAAGGAATTGAATTGAGCCCTACTATCCACGACATGAATTTCATCAAACATATCACAAACATGTAATCTACAAGTCCATTGTAGCGACTACAACCACCCTCCAAAATTTTGCCTATGCTTTGATTTTGGAGCCTTCCTTCTTAAACACATCAACTCATCTCACACTGATTCAGGTATTCGTGCTTCGACTGAGACTTATCTTTTGGGTTTGGCTTATGTTTGTTTACTTAGTTGATTTTCTAACTCACAAGGTGATCTCCTAAATTGATTCCACAACAGTTCTGGGCTTGCCCCCAAAAACTACACAATCCTAGAGGACAACCAACCTTAATGATAGGAAATATGTAGTCCTAACTACCAGTGAGCCTTGAGCTCAAAAAATGCACAGTCATGAGGAGGTAGCCCAACACTAAGCTCAGAAATTGCGCAAGCCTCACTGAGCTTAGAAACGATGCAGTGTAATGAGCCGAAAAGTGCCCAGTTCCCCAGAATTGCATTATCTTTCCCAACAGTATGCATGGTAAGTTTCCCCGGAAAAATAAAAAAGGAAAGAAAAAACAAAAATCATCCCTAAAAAATAGGGATCTATTTTTAGTATCCTGAAGGAGGCACTTGCGTTATTTTTAGAGACTTCTGCCAAGTGTCGCTTTTTCCTTGATTTTAGGCATGCGCATCATAAACCTTAATTTGTCCAAATATATTTAATTGATGCTTATAGAGCTCATTTTCACACTCAATCTTGGAGCTCTAGCATTCTCGAGGAGATCAAGGAACCTTCGATGTGATCGTCGGCACTTTTCCGGGTGAGCTTTTCTTTTGTCATCTTTTGCTAATTTTTTTGTTGCTCTTTGTTGTTTGGCTTGTGTGAGTGTTGTTTCAGTTGTTTCTATTCATGGTTGTTGGAATTTTAACTTTCTTTAAATTGTAGAAGTGTTATTTTAAGTTTTAGATTTCCTTTCCCAAGTGTCACATTAGATTTCCTTTCCCAAGTGTCACATTAGATTCCCTGTTTTTGCACTGATGGTCTTCGTTATGGTGACTCTCCTCACTTACTTTGTTTTCCTTCCGTTTGATCAATTTCTGCACTTGATTTACATACGTTAATCCACACTTAGTCACATATACACTTACCTTCACACTATCTCTCACATCTGCTTGTTTTTCGCACTTCCCTTGGGGAGATCTGGGTTTCCCTTGGTCGGATCTCACTTTGCACAATTGGCACTGCGGAACCTAGACGGTCAAGCCACAAGCTTGGCCTCTAGAACTGCGCATTTCACGGTCTAAGTTGACTCCAACTATGCACTACACAGTTCTAGGAGCCAACCTCTCAGCTTGGTCACTACGACTAAGCAATGCACAGTCTCTCCCAAGCCTCTGCCTAGGCTGAACTGCGCATTTCGCAGTTTCAACCAACAAGCTTCCACCTTGGCTTTTGGGATTGCACAGTTCCTATAAGCAGCCAGTCCCCTCTGTAAAAAAAAATTGTGCAATCCTTCCCATCTAGTGCCTGGTTTGCTGCTTGAACTTGCCTTGTAAGTTGTTTTCCCTTAAGCTTACATTTGCTTGCCATGAGTGTCCTCTTTGTCCCACAGGTACAATAGTTGTTGAGCACCTCTCTAATAATCACTATTACCATGGCATCTAAGAGAGTTGTATCAAAGGAAACCACCGAGAGAATTACTCGGGAAGAAATTGAGAAGACATGAGTTGATTTACCAGTGTATGCAAATAATCAACTGTTTATAGAGAAGGGAACAACACTAACATGGGAATAGATCAAAGAAACTTTTGCAAAGGACTTTGAGGTAGATTTAGAGGACCGACAGATTTATCTTAGCATCTGGCAGTTAGGGATATATAAGGTTGCATGTAGTTATCCCACCTTCTCGTGTGCATATATCATCAGCTGGATTGTCTCACATAGGGATGAACAAACCATGACATTGAGTAGTGCCAACAGGCAAAAGCTTGCCACCTTCAGGGCATAATACTTTCAGTAGATGTATCACTTGCCCGAGCTAGTAAAGAACATGGACTCACTTTTCTATGCCAACCACAACTATGTAAACACAAGGTGCATTGTCAAGCGCTTAGTGAAAGATCCATCAATGTTTTGACAGACACCCACCCATGTGTACAAGACAAAGTCCCTTAGGAAGGCCTACCAACTCTTGATTATATTTGCTTGCAGAATCCATGGTCAGGAGAACAGAAAAATATTTCCTCAAGGGTGGGAAGTCTCAATGGATTAGTTGGTGAATGATGGGAGGCCAGTCAACTGGTCGAATCTATTGGCTCAACAATTGAAGGCCCATGTAGCACAAGCATGGAATCTGCCCAAGGATGAGCGGGCAAGGTTCTATATGTCTGCATACTTACTTGATACAATCTATGTGCTACAACAATTCACTGGCATGAACTTGACATGGACACCACGAGAGACTATCATGAACATCTATTGCAAGTTGCTTTTAGAATTCAGTTATCGAGGAGTAATGGAACGACTAACAGACAACTTTATCATCCCGTTATACAAGCTTATATTTGAACAAGATCCACTGTGCATGTCCTGAGAAGCAATGGATGCAATAATAGAAATTGTAGATTGGTATGCCTCACCAGGTGGCACCTTCATCAGAGTGTTTGGCGAAGAGAAGCCTCTGCATGTCTTATAAAGGTATGCCACTGACAAACTGATCATGCAAGAAGTATCATACCATCTTGTTATAGGGTTGTTAGCAGCACTGCACAGGAAGAAGAAAGCACCATAGCCCACTCTTCCTTTGTAGATTATATTGTACGAGATAAAGAAATTGAAAGTCGCAGATGCCAAGGCTAAGGAAATAGTGAGTTTTGAATTTGGCACTAAGGACTTTAATCTGTTTGATCCCCACAGTATTTGCAAGGACCATTGTACGAGAGTTTACTTTTCATGGATTAGTGAGGCGTTTCATTAGCCAAAGGAGGATCCTTGGAGGCACTGCTACAGTGCCTCTAGATTCAATGAGTTGGTCAATATAGCAAGGACATCAAAGGCTGCTCCACAACTAGTCGTAGATCTAGAAGAAACAACAGCAAAAGGCAACAATCTCGTGCAGGACAAGGGAGAGAGGAAGATTATTGACAGTCCAGAGGGAGAGAAAAGCCGCAAAATGAAAATGGATCCTCTTATCACGAAGTTAGCTTTGGAAATAGAAGAAAAGAGGAAGCCAAGGATGTAAAGACCAGAGCGAAGGAAGAGAGAAAAGCAGAGGTTGAAAGAAGAAGAATTGAAGCTAAAGGAAGAACAGGTGTTGAGGAGGAAAGACTGAGAAGAGAAGAAGAAGCGGAAAGTAGAACAAAGGAAAGGCATGATGATAGAGGAAACAATGTCGATATAGGTTGAAGAACCAGAACAACCAACAACTGAGGATGAAGGTGAACAAATGCAAGATCGAGAGCTTGCTCAGTGGATTGAGAAATTGATTAAAGTGATAGAAATGGAGTTGGAATAAGAGCCACAAAATGAAGATGTTGACTGGATGCCGAGAGCACCACATGTCATCCCTCAGTCTCCACTACCTCCAACAGCAGAGCCAAACCCGAGCGAATAAGGAGATGTTTTTCTACTTGATGATGATCTGGTCATGGATGTGTACAAGTTATCATTCGATGAGTTTCAGAAAGGATTGTACAAGCATGGAGGAAGCACTTTCCAAATGATCACGCATCACCTGGATTCATCAAAGAAAGGGTGATAGTTTCGGATGCCAGGAAGTATCCAACTACCATTGCCGAAGCCAGCTTGGCCTATGTAGGAAGATCAAATGTTCAGTATTTAATGGCTGATAATAAGCAACTGGCACAAAACTTACAGGCTGTCAGGTAAGAGGCATAACAACTCCGAGCAACAATGCATAACACAATTTCCGCATTGGGGGAGATGGGAGCAGTGATACTTGCTAAATTATCAACACTTGGAGAAACCATGCGGAAGCTCTACGATGGGTTTGTCACCGTGCATAAAGCAGTTATCAGTTTCCATGGCCTACAACAACAAAGAAAAGAGTTTCATAAAACTCTAAAAAACATACATGCTACCATCGCATATGTACATGAGTGGACAATGCGGTACAAAGGAGCCCCACTTGACTTAGTGAAGAAAATGAAGCCATAGGCAGAGCTCAAGAAAGCGAAGGCTTGAATGTTGATTCAGAACAACAAGTAGCTCACCTCATTCATTAGCAACACACATGCCTAATATGTGTGATTGTACAGTAGTTTGGATGTCTTCATGACAGCACAAGAAATCCCATCAATTAGTTCCCTCACCAAAGCTAAACCGAAGAACCAGGTCCACCAGGAGGTCAAAGAGTAGTTGGAGCAGCTAAGACAGGATGCCACAAGGGAAGACTTGGAGCTAAGTGCACACAACATGAAAAAGTTCATCGGTGGTCCTATCAAAGTCAAAAAAATGTTGCTCATGCTTCAAAATGAGCTAGACACAGGTTCTAAGACAGTGTACCCAATTGCCATGAAGGCTAGAGTATGCTTCCTGTTGGAGAGGCAAATCCCCTCTACAGATAGAGGCGATCCCTACTAGCCCAAAGGGGGTCTAGCAACAATCAAACAATGCCACACTACAGGTTCCTAGTTGTAATTAACAAGTGGGTAAGAGAAACCTACTTGGATTCCAACGCTACGTTTGTCGAAGAGATTATCCTCTCGCT
Source organism: Pinus taeda (assembly GCA_000404065.3). NCBI lineage: Eukaryota > Viridiplantae > Streptophyta > Pinopsida > Pinales > Pinaceae > Pinus > Pinus taeda. The sequence goes on from APFE030514101.1 coordinate 46,775, forward strand.
CCTTTGCTCCAGCCGATCACAATTCTCCGCTATCCTCGCGGACGAACACCTGCACAAGCAAAGAGAGAACAAACACAAGCATAAAGTCTACTAAAAACAACTATGTATCAGTCAGGAAGGATACAATTTACATTAATCATTCATAGGACAAATGGAAATGGAACCATAAGAGTAGTCATCTATCTTTATTAATCAGAAAATAGAGTAAGGTACAACCGAAATCCTGACGCTGAGTCCTTCCCTAGAGGGTCCAGCCAGCATGTCTTCCAAGCATTCACCTTTGAAGCAAATCTCCCAAGTCAAGTCAAAGAGGTCTCTCTCTCACATACAAGGCAACAAGCTCATAGCCTTCCTCAAGCTCAAAAGCAATCCTCACACAACACACCAAATGCCTACAAAAGCAGCACTAATGCCAAGAATTCTTCTATCAAAGTCTATATGTTCCCAAACTAAAAAACTAGCTGCTCATGGGCAATGGAGGTGGCTTATAAAGGGGAAGGAGTCTCCATGAATAGGTAAAGGATGAGCTTTCCCCCAAGATAAGTGGATGGTCAGTCGAACAGACATACCAGAGAAAGGATGGCAACCTCAACAATGCTAACAACCAAACCTGGAGTCCTCTGGAAGGTTGGTTGTTGGAACAAATTCACCTAAACAGAATCAGCGCGGGTGAGAAACTGAGCTGGCGCGTTGTTATCGCAGATCTATTATAGAAGAGGTCTGGTCAGCGCTCAATAGTACAGGCGGAGGGCGCGCTGTCCGTAAAATTGGACCAGCGCGGAAAACACGTGTGCTTCCGCGCTGGCAGCGCAGCAGTTACATTAGCCTTCGCCTGTCAGCGCGGTTATTTAACAAACAGACGCGATGATTCAATTAACTTAGGCAAAGAGGGTTTTTTAGCCATTTCAGAGAGCATAAGTGAGGTGAATGTGGTTTTATAGCACAGTAGGGAGACTGACATGATGGCAGTGACATTTTACTATGTAACAGATCTGATGATGCTGGTTCTGTAAAGGCAAAAACCACCTCAGATGAAGGTGGGGATGTGTACTTGGCTTCTTCAAGTACACATGTAGATTACGAGGCATGGTTGATTGACTCAGGTGCATCCTTTCACTTCACTCCCCATAGAGAGTGGTTCTGC